>JAPDVR010000015.1:42720169-42722669 GCA_026230005.1 Gila orcuttii | reverse complement strand
ATGAATTAAACATTACATGCGCTATGTGCAAAAACAGTTAACGTACAGCCCTGTGTTTAGGTTGAGTATAAGTGTGTGATTTGGGGATCCGCATACGTGTCGTGTTCAGGAGTCTGTTAGTGATTGATTGGTTAATTTCACAGCAGTGGATGAGCGGGTCTGACAGGAGAAATTTCATGACCATATGTTGTTTTCCTTCCCCTCTGAGGAAGTTCATTTTTCATGGCAAACAGGATCATAAGTGGCAGTTTTTCCAGCAGATCCAGAAGGTCTTCCTCAAATTAGCCGTGACCTTTTCATCACTGCCTGCGTTAACCCTGTCCTTACGCTATTCCTTTCTTTTCCTTTTCTACTCCACTTTCTTTCTTTCTTTGAGGGAATATTACTGTGTTGCTAGGTGGGTTTCTATGGTGTTTTGAGTAATTGTTAAGGGGTTTTGAGTGGATATTAGTGTGTTGCTAGGAGGTTTCTAGGGTGTTTTGAGTAGTTAAGGGGTTTTGAGGGAATATTAGTGTGTTGCTAGGTGGTTTCTAGGGTGTTTTGAGTAGTTGTTAAGGGGTTTTGAGGGAATATTACTGTGTTGCTAGGTGGTTTCTAGGGTGTTTTGAGGGAATATTAGTGTGTTGCTAGGTGGTTTCTAGGGTGTTTTGAGTAGTTGTTAAGGGGTTTTGAGGGAATATTACTGTGTTGCTAGGAGGTTTCTAGGGTGTTTTGAGTAGTTTTTAAGGGGTTTTGAGTGAATTTTAATGTGTTACTACAGTAGGTTGTTTTTTTGGGTGGTTGTTAATGGATTTTAAGTGTTTAATTTTTGATCTGTTGCTAGGAGGTTGCTATGGTGTTTTGGGAGGTTGTTGAGCGGTTTTGAGTGGATATTAGTGTGTTTCTATGGCATGTTGGGTGGTTGTTAAGGGGTTCTGAATATATATTAAGCTCCTTTCACACAGAGATTCCCGGAAAATACATGGATAAAGTGACCTGGGATTTGACCGGTTTCGTTTGACTTTGGTTCATTCACACTGCCAGTGATTTTCCGGAATCAGAGAGTGCGTTCAAACACAACCCGTAAAAATCCCGTAAAGACACGTGACATCGATGTGACATGTAATGTCTCAGCAGCGTCTATAGTTTGCTTATGAGCTGCGATTTCTCTCTCGAGAAACCACGCTTGTGCATTTTTTTCTCTGATTCGATCATAAACTAGCGCATTACGTACCATTTCACGCTGGCGAACGATCCCGGCTTCTGCGCCATCATTACGACACGGCATTGATTACGGCTTTTGTTCACACAGCGCGCGTTCTGGGACTGAACACGGCAATGTTACTAGGTCCCCAACCCGGCATCAATCCCGGGTCGTGTTTGCGTTCACACAGAAGGCGCAGAAGGTGTTCTGGCAATTTCCCGGGATCAACGTGCTGTGTGAAAGGGGCTTTAGTGTCTTGCTAGGAGGTTGCTATGGTGTTTTTGGTGGTTGTTAAGGGGTTCTAAGTGTATATTAATTTGTTGATAGGGTGTTTTGAGTGGTTGTTAAGGGATTTTGAGAGTATATTAGTGTGTTGCTATGTGGTTGCTACTACAGTGTTTTTGTGGTTGTTAATGGGTTCTGTGGTTGCTATGAGTTTGCTAGGGGTGGTTGTTAAGGTTGATTCAATCGACCATAGGATCCTTTTACATAGGCTTTTCAGTATTGGTCTGTCCACCTCTAGCTGTGATTGGTTTGCCAGTAACCTCATTAAACATGTCCAGCAATTGAAGGTTGAAAACATCATGTCAGACCCACTTATCATCTCTAAAGGTGTGCCTCAAGGCTCCATCCTGGGCCCAACCCTTTTTCCTATTTACATCAATGACATAGCCAGAGCTGCTGATTTAGCTTTATGCAGACGACACCATTTTGTACTCATTTGGTTCCTTAAACTCTTAAACTCAGCTTCTCCTCTATAGAGCAGTTCTTTGACAATCTCAATCTCTGTATCAACACCAGTAAGACAAAATGTATCCTTTTTAGCCGAAAACCTGTTACCAAGACTCCACTTACAATCACCTGCATGAACGGTATGGCTTTGGAGTATGTCAAAACATATAATTACCTAGGCATCTGGTTGGATTCATCCCTGTCATTCATTACACACATCAATAACCTTCAAACAAAAGTCAAAGCTAGACTAGCCTTTCTTTTCCACAATAAAGCTTCCTTTACGTATGCTACCAAATACACCCACGTTAAGATGACAGTACTGTAAATTTTGTAATACGGCGATATTATTTACAGAATGGCACCAAACACAGCCCTAAAAAAAACATTTAGCCATCCGTTTTGCCACTAATGACACACACTCATCACTGTGGCCTGTATAAACTGGTGGGCTGGCCTCCCTTCATACCCAGCGGCTCCATCATTGGTTTCTTTTCATATACAAGACAATCCAGGGCAAGACACCTCTCTATCGGTCATCTCTTCTTCATGCCGCTCATAACACTTATCACACAAGATCAAGTC
>JAPDVR010000015.1:42705169-42715169 GCA_026230005.1 Gila orcuttii | reverse complement strand
GAGACCCGGAATCAGCTTTTATCTGTGGCATTTACCCACCGCTGCGTTCATTACTCGTTTATTAGAATCTCTTTCAGTCCGTCAGCGAGTCGAGTGATAAAAGGAAAGGAGTGAAACAAGGCGACTCGTAAACGACCTCATCCGTCGTGTTAAACGTGTCAGTGCAACAGTGATAGCGCTTCATTAACACGCCGGGCGGGAAATGTCTTTTCTCGCTGTGTTTTGAGACTGAGATCTTCTGCTTGTTATGAACGTCTCCTGTTGTGGAGATCAAATCAGCCGTCGCCGTCAGAATAACTTCATCTTTTTACTTTTGCTATGTTCACTTTTGTAAAGACACAAAGACACACACACACACACACACACACACACACACACACACACAGACAGACTCACACACACACAAACAGACACACACATACACACACAGACAGACAGACACACACACACACACACACAGACAGACACACACACAAACACACACACAGGCAGGCAGACACACACACACACAGACTGACTGACACACACAAACACACACACACAGACACACAAACACACAGACACACAAACACACACACACACACACAGACAAACAGGCTCACACACACACACACACACACACACACAGACTGACTGACACACACACACAAACACACACAGACACACAAACACACACACACACACACACAGACAAACAGGCTCACACACACACACACACACACACACAAGCACATTCACACACTAGAACACATGAATGCACCCACTCACTGACACACACACACACACACTCGCACTACGTGTTTTGATGATCACTGTTTTTCCTTTTGAGACTTTTACACTCTTCACAGCAAAATGTTTTTGTTTTTCCTCAGTGTTTCTGTCTTGTTTTCCAGCACAAAACAACATTCTTAAATCAAGATACATTTACTGGAGAAGCAAAGTGACTGAAGATATTAAGTCTTGTTTTCTTTAATAAAAAAAAAAAAATGGATCAAAAGTAAGTGAATTTATGCTTAAAGCATGAAAAAAAGGCATGTTTTCCTTTTGAATTGAGTTTGAATTGAGTCTGAAAAAAATCAAATGAAGTCCTTTTGCTTCTCATGTAAATCTTGACTTAAGAATGTTTAAATATTTGTGCTGGAAAACAAGACAGAAACACTGAAGAAGAACATCATTTATTGATTTTCCATGAAGAACCTTCACGATTCCTCAAAAGGTTCGTTGTTGAGGAAAACGTTTCTCAACTGGTTTGGTCATGTGACCCACATTTGTTTAGCAACACAGATGTTTAGGAATTCAAACCAAGCAAATTAATTCCTCAGAAATGGTTGAGACACACACACACACACACACACACGCACACACACACAGTCTCCGAATCTCCGGATCAAAACACAGGCGAAGATGAAGCGATGAAAAGCAATTTTCTCAGCTTTTTATTCAAAATGTATATTTTTTTTATATAAAACTTACCCATATTCAAGTGTTGATAAATACAGGAATGCGTGAAGAGAATAAAACGAGTTTGTTTGTTTTATTTGTTTTGTTTTGTTTTAAAGCAGAGGCTGTTCTTTCTTTTGATATATTGCATGTTCAGATATTCATACAACAAAATATTCTGGGGGCCATGAAATTTTTGTGAAAATTAACAAAAATTGCTGGCACCTTAATTGTAGCTATGAAATATTAGTCCCAGACTACTTTATGTAAAGTTAGTAAGTTGGTATGAGCCACCACAGTCATCAAAAATATAGAAAATAACACAAAAGTAATTTATTTTTGGCTTAATGTTACGGAAACATACGTAAGTATGAACTGTTAATAATAAGACATATGGACACTGATGCTGATGAATAGAATTAACATTAAACTTGCATGCAAATCATTCCCAGTGAACACACAACGTACCAGTTACACAATTTACTGCCACTTTTTGGTAATTTCATGCCTTACTTACTGACAACTGATCGTATCGAGGATGAAGGGAATGACGATCCTTTAGAAATGTATGAATTCCAGCCTTTCTTCAGATTATTGATGGTTTGGGAATGAAACGAGTCTTTGCACATGCAGAAACACACTGACAGTGCAGGGTTTGATATTAGTGCTGATATTTATAATTTAACAGGAAGTATATTCTCATTCTAGTCAAGAATGCAATACCCACTGCATGTTTTAAAGAATGTTCTGTGAACTGGATAGTTTTCTAACATTAAGCATTAATGCATAATAAACATTGCAGTTATCATATAAATAAATATATCACACTGGAGATGAAAGTTCAGCAGTCGTGTCAGTATTCTGCACTTTATATGATTATATATTATAAATGTAACGTAAGTTTGAAATCAGTAAGATTTTTTTTTTTAAAGAAATTTTATTAAGCAAGTACATGTTAAATTGATCAAAATGTTACAAAAATTCTATTTAAAATAAATGCTGTTCTATTGAACTTTTTATTCATCAAAGAATCCTGAAAAATAAAATATATCATGGTTTCCACAAACATATTAACTGTGTTCAACATTGTTAATAATCATAAGTGTTTCTTGAGCATCAAATCATCATATTATAGTGATTTCTGAAGGATCATGTGACACTGAAGACTGGAGTAATGATGCTGACAATTCAGCTTTGATCACAGGAATAAATTACACTTTACTATATATTCACATAGAAAACAGATATTTTAAATTGTAATAATATTTACATTTTTTACTGTATTTTTGATCAAGTAAACACAGCCGTGAAAAAGATAAGAGACTTTTTTATGTGATTTTCTCAAACAAGAAAAACTGTAAATAATTTTAAATGAAGATTTGATTTAAATCTGCTAACAGTTTATTGTAGTCATATTTTAGTAGTGTACCAGAGATGAGCTGAAAACTGCGGACATGAACTCAGCGATGTGATTGTGTCTCATGAATATTAATGAGGAGGCGTGTCCTCGCGCTCAGGCTTATATATGGAGGTGTATCAGAGCGTGTCTCAGGGGTCACTCGCTGACCTCTCGACCTCTGAGGTCAACAATGAGCCCACATCCGCTGGGTCAGACCTCCGGGTCACGATCAAACACAGATATGTGTGTGCAGTGCACAACTCACTGCCAGGACACTGTAGGAGGTTGATGGTTGTTGCTAGGGAGGTGTTATGTGGTTGCTAGGAGGTGTTATGTGGTTGCTAGGGTGGATGAGCACTGTAAGTATTAGTAATAGTATTAGTGATGCTAGAATTAGTAAACTCAATTCAGAACAGAGAGCTTTGACTTCATACCATGTTAATTAAAACCATTCAAAAAACATTTCATTACTTGAAATAAAATAAACATGAACTGAAATAAAATCAGTTTATTTTGTTTTTTACTTTAACTAGTTTTCTAGGCAGCATTTCTCATTTTTGTTACTTGAAACAATATAAATGAAATAAAATCTACTAAGTAAAAATGGTAACACTTTACAATGAGGTTTCATGCACTATTTAACATGAACTAACATTAAAAATAGCACTTATTGATATTATTTAGTGTTTATTTCAGTATTTACAAAAACCTTATACAAATCAAAAGTTGTATTTGTTAATATTAGTTAATGCACAGTGAACTAACATAAACAACAATTATATTTATACTACATAAAATAAAGATTTATACATGCTTTAAAAATATATATGGCTCATTGTTAACTAATGCATTAACTAATGTTACCAAATGAGACCTTATTTTAAAGAGTTACCATAAAACGAATAAAACTGGTAATACTTTAGTTTAGGATCAAATTCTCACTGTGAACTAGTTGCTTATTATCATGCATAAAAACTAGGATATTGGCTGTTTTTAGTACTTATAAAGCACATATTAATGCCTTATTCTCCATGATCATATTCTACATCTTTACTACTTTACTAAATATTAATAAGCAGTAATTATGAGTTTGAGGTAAAACTTGTAGGTAATAGTGAGAATTGGACCCTAATCTAAAGTGTGACCATAAAGTTATATATACATATAAAAAATGGTAACACTTTACAATAAGGTTCATTAGTTAACATAAAATAAGAATGAACAAGTTTTCTTCAGCATTTATAATTTTTAATATTAATTTCAATATTTACTATACGTTATTAAAATCAAAGGTTGTATTTGTTAACATTAGTTAATGCGCTGTGAAATAACATGAACAAATAATGAACAGCTGTATTTTTATTAACTAACATTAACAAAGATTAATAACAAATGCATTGCTCATTGTTGGTTAATGTTAGTTAATATATTAATTAATGTTAACTAATGAAACTTACTGTAAAGGGTTACCAAAAAAATAATAAAAATGACAAAAAGACAGCAAAATAGCTACAACTTCACTTGTGATTAAACTGAAAACAGAATTCAACATTTTAAATAAAACTCTGGATCACACATTCTCATACTCACTCATGCCGTCCTTGAGCGTGACCTTTTGACCTCGCGACCCCGTTTGACCCCAGCGCCCCTGATGTGTGTTCCCAGCACGTACGGTCTGCTGATCACAGTCTTCCAGAGGTTTCCGTGGTGTTTGTAGTGAATCTGTGTGTCGCTGCGTGTCTTTTATCATCTTCAGTGCCGGAAACACTGCGACTCTCTCACACTTTCTGCTCTGATGCAACGTCGACACGGAAAAACAAAACAAACCCACATTTACCTGAACTTGATTCATTGAAGTTTATTTTCGAGAAAAAAAAAAAAAAAATATATATATATATATACATACACATATATATATACAGGTGAAACTCAAAAAAATTTAATATCGTACAAAAGTTATATTTTTGATGATTATGGCTTACAGTTTATGAAAACCCCAAATTCAAAATCTCAGAAAATTTCAATATTACATGAAATCAATAAAAAAAAAAAGGATTTTAAATACAGAAATGTCGGCCCTCTGAAAAGTATAATCATGCATATGTATATAGTTATATATACTAAATATATTAGTTTCACCTTTTAATTTCAATTACTGAAATACATGAACTGTTGCACGATATTCAAATTTTTCGAGTTTCACCTGTGTGTATTTATATATACTAACACAATATAGAAAAAAATAGAAGAGTTTATCTCCCATATATATTTACATATCTATACTTATACATTATGTATGCATATGTACATATATACCTAAATACACATACACACATATATGCACATTACAATTATGATACACATATCCACACACATTATTTACACATAAATAATGTGTATTATTTATAATACCCCCCCCCCCCATTCATTCCCTTATATTACCCCATATCGCTGCTGCCATTAAATTAATAATAATTTATGTGGTATTATAATATTTATATACAAAATACCCAATTACATAATGACCGTCTCAATAATCACAATAATGCAATGAAATAATCCTCGTTATCATAAACATTCATATACGTCCTGGTATTTATAATAATCATATAATATGATAATAAAAATGAAAGTAATAATAATCTACTACATCACAATAACAATACTTCAATACCAGTGCTAAGACTAAATTAATAGTGCAATTTTGTTGTAAATTACAACATAGTGGTCATGTGTTTATCTACTCATGTCATTATCATTATTATTATTTACTCAGCAATGTAATGATATCCCGCTCTGTTGTAATTATATCACCATTTATAATATCAATATGAATAAGAACATCACTACTTCCGTTTTTATACAATAACAATCACAATCCCAAAAACACCAAGATCCCTCCCTCAGCCTTATATTATTATATATTTATATAACATATATATTCATCATTAGAATATATGAAATGCTAACATAACAGCACAGTGAAACTAATGATCTCAAACTCTTATTTAATTTCTGTTATGAATTCAGCCTGAACCCTGAATATTGAATATAACCTGAATATTGTGGTTAATGGCGATTTATAAATGCAAAGGGTTCTGTTTGTAAAACAAAAATATATATTTAGCATACTATAATATTTAATAACGCTTAATGATGAACATGATGTGATAAACCACTCAATCTCCTCCAGTCCTTCTGTCTCTGATCATTTACACTCTTTTATCCAGTAAAACTCCAAATCTGCTCTGATTTATATAAAGTAAATGCAGTAACTTTGATATGGTTAGTAATATTTCAACTGGACTGAAGCAGCTTCGCTTTACTTGATTATCCGTCATCATTTATGGTAAAAACTCAAATATGATCATCAGGTTTATTTGTTCATCTCTCAATCATCATTTGTATTGCATTGTATTACATGTTTTAAAACTACAGAGCTTTGATTACTTACTAAGAGATATTATTGGCAGATATTGATATTTATATGTTATTTATATATTACATTACAAGAATCAGAATTTCATCTAACTTTGTGTCCATATAAATATCAGCATCTGCAGCAAATTGCATATTTGACCAAGTTTGAGTCTCTGAGTAAAGCTTTTATTACAGTGACCGTTCTGTTTAAACAGATCTCTCCAAAACTACACACAGATAAATAAATAAATCTCTGCATAAACAGCCGTCCGCTTCAGATATCCAGCAGCTTAAACATCTCCGGGGATGAAGGAATAAAAGCATTTTTTTTTTTTTTTTGAGAGAGAGATAAATGTAATTCTGAGCTGCTCGACATCTGGAGTAAATATTTACTTTTGGCCCATTTTCTTCCAATATTCACAGTTGTCAGTTTTACGTCGGTTCTCCTGACGGAGCGGATATCTCTCCGCTTGCGATCTCGTTCTCATCAGCGCGCTGTGATGAGGAATATACTGTTATTAAATCAGATGAATGTGTTTCTCTAGTGAAGTAGTTCCTACAATAACACGAGCCTGTCGGCAGCGCCGGTTCTCCTCATTTTAAAAGCTCAGACTTTCGAATGAAAACTGGCTGGGAATTACGAGTGCAATTATGACTTTTCCTCCTCATCATGGAAATGGATTGATCTCTGGCAGCTTTATATTAAACTCTTTTCCACAGTAATGATTTAAGAAAATGACCATCCAGATTTCCTACACGGAGAGAATGAGCTTCAATCATGTTGGAGGATATTTGTGTGGGAAAAGACGTTTTCCCTCAGATTTCTTATAATCATCCTTCAGCGTATATATTTAATCTTCAGCTCTTGAATGAAGAGAGTCTGAGGTTTTTCTCGTTTGATCCAGAGTTCAGTTCATCTTCTCTTCACACTGATGTACAGTATTTGTCTTTACCACGAGAAAACTGAACACGGGTCACGTGTGTTTGACCAGACCGGCTCCAAAACTTCTTGCCACACTTGCTAATTATGGTTGAAACAATATTTTACATTATATAATAATATCAATAATCATATTTAATAGATTTTTTAAATTATTATATATATATATATATATATATATTATTTCTGTTATAAAATGTATTTATTAATAAAAAACTTGTTTATATATAATCAATGCAATCATACCTTTAAAAAATTATTGTTATTATAAATAATATAATATTAATAATATTATAATTACATAATATCAATATTTTGTAAACAATTATTATTATTTAATCAATAACTTTACATAACTTTTTTATTATAATTATAAATAACTCTTGTGTGTATATATATATATATATATATATATATATATATATAATATAATATTATTACTGTTATTGTTATCAAATTAGTGCATTTTTTGTTATTTAATATACCGGTATATATATATATATATATATATATATATAGTATATTGTATATCGTATTGTTATGTGTGTGTGTGTGTATATATATATATATATACTATATATATACAGTATATATGTGTGTGTGTTTGTATATATATATATATATATATATATATATATATATATATATATAATTTATAATATTAATATTTAATTTTATTTTATATTTAATCAATAATTTTACATTACATTTTTAATTATATTATAATTATAAATATGTATATTATGTATAATTATAATAAATATATATACATGTAAATATATGGATATATACACACACACACACACAAACACGTATACCTAATTGTCAGCTGTTAATATATGAACCCACTCACTTCCATACATGAACTGAACTGTGAGGTCCGTTTGTCGGAGTGTGTGAACAGCAGTGTTTGTGTGATTCACTCAGTGTGTGTGTGTTTGTGTGTGTGTGTGTGTGAACAGCAGTGTTTGTGTGATTCATTCAGTGTGTGTGAACAGCAGTGTGTGTGTGTGTGTGTGTGTGTGTGTGTATGTGTGTGATTCACTCAGTGTGTGTGTGTGTGTGTGTGTGTGTGTGTGTGTGTGTGTGTGAACAGCAGTGTGTCTGTGTGTGTGTGAATCACTCAGTGTGTTTGCAGCGGCTGACAGTTATCAGTGTTTCTTGGCGTTTCACTCATTGTTGTGTCTCTGACAGAGTTTGGTCTCTAACAGCGGATGGATATTCCCACAGGAAACTCTTATCTGTCCTCTCTGGCGATTGTGCTGTGAACGCTTTGCTTGTTTAGTGATCTGTCTGTTTGTTTAGTAATCGCAATATAACACGTAATTCTCACTTTATAACACGCAATTGCGACTTTATATCATGCAATTTTCACTTTATAACACAAAATTCTCATTTTATAACATAATTGCGACTTTAAATCACGCAATTCTGAGTTTATAATTTGCAATTGCAACTTTTTATCACGCAATTCTCACTTAAATCGCAATTGCGACTATATCATGCAATTCTCACTTTATAACACGTAATTCTCACTTTATAACACGCAATTGCGACTTTATATCACGCGATTCTCCCTTTATAACTCACAATTGCGACTCTATCACTCAATTCTTACTTAATAACACGTAATTCTCACTTTATAACACGTAATTCTCTCTTTGTAACACGTAATTCTCTCTTTATAACACGTAATTCTCGCATTATAACACGCAATTGCAACTTTATATCACGCAATTCTTACTTAATAAATCGCAATTGCGACTTTATTTCACGCAATTCTTTATAATTTATAATTAATAATCAAGACTTTATAATTTGCAATTGCGACTTTATATCATGTAATTTTCACTTTATAACAATTGCAACTTTATATCACGCAATTCTGACTTTATAAATAGCAATTGCGACTTTATAACATGTAGTTCTCACTTTATAACAACACGCAATTACGACTTTAGTCTATATCACGCAATTCTCACTTAATAAATCACAATTGCGACTATATATCACGCAATTCTTTATAACCCAACTGCAACTGTAAATCACTCAATTCTGACTTTATAATTTGCAATTGCAACTTTTTATCACGCAATTCTCACTTAATTTGCAATTCTCACTTAATAATTTGTAATTGCAACTATATATCATGCAATTCTCACTTTATAACACAATTGTGACTTATATCACGCAATTCTCACTTTATAACAATTGCGACTCAATATCACGCAATTCTTACTTAATAAATCACAATTGCGACTTTATAACACGTAATTTTCACTTTATAACACGTAATTCTCAATTAATAACACAATTGCGATTCTATATCACGCAATTCTCACTTTATAACACAATTGTGACTTTATATCACGCAATTCTCACTTTATAACAATTGCGACTCAATATCACGCAATTCTTAATAAATCACAATTGCGACTTTATAACACGTAATTCTCACTTTATAAAACGTAATTCTCAATTAATAACACAGTTACGACTCTATATCACGCAATTATCACTTTATAACACAATTGCGACTTTATATCACGCAATTCTCACTTTATAACACAATTGCGACTTTACATCACGCAATTCTCACTTTATAACACACAATTCTGATAAATAAAGTCCAGCGCTCACACATTTAGAATAGACAGGTCTGACCTGTATGAAAGGATCCTCTGATTTCTGTTTTCAGCCCTTCTCTGCTCATGCTTCTATTGTCATGTGAGAAATGAGTTTAATGAGCGTCCGTCTGTCCGGCGCGGGTTAAGTGTCTCTGAGTGTCAAGGTTGAGTAAA
>JAPDVR010000015.1:42672669-42700169 GCA_026230005.1 Gila orcuttii | reverse complement strand
GAGGAGCTGTGGAGGGAGGAGCTGTGGGGGAGGAGCTGTGGAGGGAGGAGCTGTGGGGGAGGAGCTGTGGAGGGAGGAGCTGTGGAGGGAGGAGCTGTGGGGGAGGAGCTGTGGAGGGAGGAGCTGTGGGGGAGGAGCTGTGGAGGGAGGGCTGTAGCGCAGCAGAGAGCAAGGGGGTTGGACCTGGAAGTTGTGCTTGTTCAAATTTTCAGGCTAAGTCAACATTTTCTCAAAACTCCCTACTGCAACTTTAATGATGCAACACTCTAATAAACGATTAATTTTAACTACATTAGATTAAGAATTGGATGCTATTGCATTTTCTTTACGGAATGAAATATATCTAATAAAAAAAAAAACACACCACAATTGACTAGTGCATGATCGTAGTGTCTTGTTTGTTTGTATTTTCATGGAAAATGAATGTAGCTTCTGTAAGAAATGTCACAGAAATGTTCACTTTTCATAATTGCGGAGACACTGAAGTCACGTGAGGTCATGATGAGGTCAAACCCCCGACGCTGATCACATTACTGTCCTCCTGTTCAAACTGATGATGGGATTACAGGACGAGCCGAGCGCTTTATCAATACACTAACAGCATCAGGAGGAGAAACTGACACAAACATCCTCCAAATCCTAAATCTAATTCTGCTAAATGATTAATTCAATTCAAATTCAGGAAGTAAACTGGAATATTCAAGTGCATTTATACATAAACACTATTTTCCATCTGCTTATTTCCTTTTCTATAGTGCATGTCTTTGGTTTCAGCTCTGTGTTTTTTTACTGCAAACATGATGTTTTCCTCAGTGTTTCTGACTCGATTTCCAACACGAATATATAAACATTCATAAATCAAGATACATTTACTGGAGAAGCAAAATGACTGAAGATATTAAGACTGAACAATGTATCAAAATGAAGTGAGTTTGTGATTAAAACTAGAACAAATATCTGACAATGGATTCAGAAAAATAAACTTAATTCAAAGTGATAACAAGCAGATATTTGTTCTTGTTTTAAGCATAAATTTGCTTAATTAAAAAAAATGTTTTCAGAAAACAAGACTTCAAGACTTAACACGACCAGTACATTTATTTTGTTTTATAAATGCTTAGATATTTGTACTAAAAAAGCAACATAAGAAAGTATTTTTTTCCATGAAAGATGAAACTCCACAAACATTTAAAACAGTTTATCTGTTCCCATTATTCTTTTTTATAAATGGAAAAGTTCAAAAGAACAGCATTTAAAAAAAAAAATAGAAATCTTTTGTATCTTTATAAATGTCTTTACTGACACTTTTAATCAATTTATCCATTCTTCCTGGGAGACACACACACACACACACACACACCACACGCACACACACATACACGCGCACACACACACACACACGCACACACACCCCACGCACGCACACCCCCCCCCCCCCACACACACACACACAAAAGTTGATCAGAGTTTAACTTTATAGCGCTGACTCAATAAGACAGAAGATGAATGATGCTTTCAGACTTCATGCTGATCACCAGAAACTAGTGATGAAGAAATAACAAAACCACATTCAGCCTGAAGAGAACAGAAGAAAGGATGGATGTGGTTTGTGATTTTCCATCAGTGAAGCTCCGCCGAGAGCCAATATTTAGGAGTAGCAGAAGACATGTGTTCAGAAACACAGTTAATGACCAAAGATCTTAATTAAACCAGCGGCAATTTCATCATGAAACTCATATCTGAAGAAAATAATATATATACATACTTTATATAGAACATACACACATTCCTGACAGCAGTAATTGTAATGTTTTTGTTCTCCTCCATGATTCAGGTTATGTGAGGTGAAGATCTCAGACAGAGCTCATTAAAGACAGAGTTAACACACACACACACACATGCCTTCAAATGTGGACGTTCTAGTGAGACACGGTCAATACAGGAAATTAATTATCCTCAGGACAGGAACAGAGAAGCAGCGCTCACGTCTGATTCAAACCAGCCAAAACACACACACACACACACACTCACACAGACACACTCACACACACACAGACACACAAACAGGCGCACACATCTTTGTGGGGACTCTCCATAGGCGTAATGTTTTTTATACTGTACAAACTGTATATTCTGTCCCCTTACACTGCCCCTATCCCAAAACCTACCCATCACACACAACTTTCTGCATTTTTACATTTTCAAAAAACATTACTTAGTGTGATTTATACGCTATTTTCCTCATGGTGTCCGCTGACTGGTCCCCAAAATTTAATATAAACATGAACACACT
The DNA here is from genome assembly GCA_026230005.1 of Gila orcuttii. Classification (NCBI taxonomy): domain Eukaryota; kingdom Metazoa; phylum Chordata; class Actinopteri; order Cypriniformes; family Leuciscidae; genus Gila; species Gila orcuttii. The sequence continues at coordinate 42,697,876 of JAPDVR010000015.1, read as the reverse complement.
CACACAGACACACTCTCTCTCTCACACACACACACACACACACACACTACACTCTCACACACACTCACTCACACACACACACTCACACACACACACACACTCTCACACACACACAAACACAGACACACTCTCTCACACACACTCACACAGACACACTCACTCTCACACACACACACAAACACAGACACACTCTCACACACACACTCACACAGACACACTCACTCTCACACACACACAAACTCACTCACACACACTACACTCTCACACACACACAAACTCACTCTCACACACACACAAACTCACTCACACACACACACTCACTGCTTTTAGTGTCCAAATGCTGTGTCAGTATGAATGCCTCTCAGATCTTCACTGCTTGTGACGGTGCCGTGTGTGTTTTGTCTTGTTCTCTCATGTTGAGGGCTCTTCTACACACACTAGAGAAGGCTTGACTGTGTGTTTAAGTTGATGTGTTATTTCTGCAACTCTACATTTATACATAGAGTTAAACATCCTGTTCAATTCTGCCAGTCCAAGGGAGAAAACTGCTCATTAAAATCTAAATTATGACTTATTCTGTGCATGAGACCCAGACTGACATCATCAGTGCGCTTAAACGTGTCTGATTTTAACCCTTTAATGACTTTTGATTTCAGAACCAGTTGTTTTTGCAGTTTAGTTTCAATAAATGCTGTTTTCGAAGAAAGTTACAGTATTTTTGATAGTAATGAACTCTCGTGAGAAAAGACCACGTTAATATCACTGCTTTATTTAATTTGCATTCTTTTTATTTTACTGAATATTTTAGGTTTTAAATAGTATACGCTTTAAAATACAGATGTCAAAAACATTCAGTATTCAAGTATGGTTATTGTATAAAATCATATTATAATTATATAAATATTATACGAATATACAGTAGTCAACATTTGAAGTGGATCAAAAAAAGTTAATCAAAGTTGTCCTAAAGACAAGAACGGGTATTGTTCAATATTCATGTATAACTTTGATGAAAGGTTTTGATCCACTTCAAATGTTGACTACTGTATAATCAAATATTAGTTATTATTTTAAATAAATGCATTATTTGTCATGCCATTAAAGCACACCAAACTGACATTTAATTGACTAGCTTTATTTGACAGATGAGTGAAGATTTGTGTATGTGTCCTGAGTGATTCAGCAGTTGTTGATCATCTCTCTCTCTCTCTCTGTGTGTGTGTGTGTGTGTGTGTGTGTGTCCAGCTCTGATCTCCATCGGTCAGTACAGCAGCACGATCGAGACGGTGGACGCCGGCTGGTGTAAGGAGATCACGGATCAGGGCGCCACTCAGATCGCCAAGAGCAGCAAGTCTCTGCGTTACCTGGGCCTGATGAGGTGTGATAAGGTGAGTTCATTCACACACACACATGCTGGTGTGACGCTCGGGGTCACGGGGTCACCAGTGAAACACCTGGCAGACTCCTCACGTCTGGATCTCTCGCCTCCTCTAACAGGGATTCACTAACGGTTTTGTCAGCCGAACCCCTTCAACCTGAAACGTTCTTATATTCACCGAGATTTTAAGTTAATACTTTAATAATTTAATAATAATTTGTGTTTTAAAATTATTCATTTGAATTGAAGGTTTTTTTTGTTTGTTTTTTTTACATTTTCATGAAGTGTTTTTTAAAGTTTTTTATTTTGAAATGATTTTCTATTGATTGTTTTTTTTTTTTTTTAGTTTTTTTAAGTTTTTAATTTTTAATTTGACATTTTTATGCATTAATGCATTTTTCTAAATGTTTAATTTTTGTTTTTATTTTAAAATGATTTATTTTGTTTTTTAAATAATTTTTTTTACTTTAAAATTATTTATTTTAATTATCTGAATATTTTGTAAGTGTTTGATTTTAAATATTTTTATTTTAAATTATTTTGTCCATTTCACTTTTACATTTTTATGATTTTGTAATTTTGTGCTTTATTTTGATCCTTTTCATTTTAATTTTTTTTTACATTTTTTTTTTACATTTTTATGATGTCTATCCAGCTGTTATTCACTTCCTATGTCACATTGACATAGATTTGACTTATATATATATATATATATATATATATATATATATATATATATATATATATATATATATATGAGGTATTCACCCTATGACAGATGAATATATAACTTTTTGAAGTAGAAGAAAGCCAGTTTGGTGTCTCATTAGGAGGTTTTGATCAATAAAGTTATTGAAATGTCACCTTGCCGTCAGTCCTGCTCCTGGAGGAACAACATAAACACTCCAACCATCATAAACAACTTTCCCACCTAATAAAGGTCCTCAGGATCAGGATTACTAGAAGTGATTAAACGCCCTGCACTAGTAAATGAATGCTATAGGTCACCACTGGAAAACTGCACTGACCAATCAGAACTTCTTTTGTCTCATGATTCAGATGTATCTCGTATGATTTTAAGCTAGTTTGTCATTGGCTATACTTAAGAGCACATTGATCGTGACGTTGTGTTGAGTGAGAGAACGGTCTTGTGTTTCGGGTCAGCGCAGTTTACAAATCCACAATCCCATGACGAATTCAATTTCTGCCTAAATCTCCTTCCCATGCAGATAATTCTCTGTTTTCATAATCTCATTTGGGTTTTGGAAGCTGTAGATGTGATGGATAACCCTCTGAGCGCTGCGTTTGCTTCCTAAAAGAGGAAAGTGGCGTGTTAATATTCCTGTCTATTATATCAAACCCTTTAATTTTACGTTTTTCCATTTTAAACTCGGGCTGGGCGATAAATCGATTTTATCGATTAACTCGAATGTGTAGTTTACGTCGACTTGTTTGAATGAAAATTGTTTTTTTTCTTTAATATCCGCCGACGCTTCCCTCTGGGCTTCCGTAGTTCCGACCGGGCTCAGCGTTTGGCATAGAGACACACAAACAACACGGCAAATGAACAAGACCGCGGCAGCACAAGCACACCCGCCAAAAACATTTACAAACTGAATCCGCAGGGCCCCCAACTCTCACGAATTCAAAGAGGACACTAGCCGCGTTTCCATTACCCTTCAAATTGCGCAAATTGAAATTGCGAATTGAAAATACGCCCAATGAAAACACGTCAATTTCGCAAAAACTCCCATTTATTGCAAAAACGTTTTTACGCTCGCATGAGGAGGTTTTTCAGACAATTCGAAAAATAAATATTTTGCAAAACTGCAATGGAAACAGTTTTCGCGCATTTACAGTCACCTGACGTAGATGACGCGGTGTGTTTGGACAGAAGACGAGACAGAGTTCTTTATTAAATTCATAAAAGACAAAAGAATTACAGGAATACTGGTTTCTAAACCTCAAAGAAATGCCACAATCAAGACCTGGAAGCAGAAATGAGGGAGAAACACCAGAAACTCCTCATATGTGCCGCTCTCAGTATAAGAGTCTTTCCTTGCCATTAATGCTGGATAACACACACACACACACACACACACACACACACGTCTCCTCTGGTTATTAATAATGGCCAGTGCAGTGGCTGAAATATACATAAACCCACCAACATCAGTCGCCATGATTTTTGGAATGACTGATCGCGAGAGGAAAAAATGACGTTTTAGTCGCATAACATCGGTTAATGGAAACGGCATCATTTCGCATTCGTTTTTTGTCGACATTTAGGAAAAATCGCAATTTTGCGCAAATCTGTAATGGAAACGCACCTACTGACCCCGACAGACAAGGTTACTATTGATATGAAACACATTCTCAGCTCTCAGATTCTGTCAATTTAGTTACGAAATTCAAACAATAAACCCCGTTTTGGCGCTTGTAAATGTTAATATTAAATAAACACGAATGATCAATAGGTAATATGAAAGATACAGTTCAACTTACCGAAATGTGATAAAATCGATCAATCAATGTTTTTCAACCGTGGAAAGAGGTCCATAAAACAGCCGGAGAACAATGTGTCACGTAACGTTACATTTGCCATTTAATGACCATAGCATGTTAGTTGGACTTAAAAAAATTGCTATAGAGAGGAGTATTTTGCTAAATATGATAACTATATTACATATTTATTATATTTTTACCTATAGCATTAAAATATTATAACGTTGTTATAAAAAAAAAACGTATTATTTAATTAGAGATGTTATTTTTAACCTTTAATAATAATACCAGCTGACAGGGCTCTGTATGTTTACAGCATTAGGTGAGATATTTTTTTTGGGAGAACAATTAACATAACACATTAACGTATCTACTGTACCTAATATTTATCCAAAGGAATTAAGATCAAAATCAAATCACAAGAATTTAATTGAAATTGTGAAATAAACAGTAGCATACCAGTCATTGTACCATGTAGACATTGTGTTGTCACTAAACTTAATAAAATTATGTTTTAGTTTCCAAATGTTTTGACAATAACAATACACTTATTGTGATGCATTTTTTTTTTTACACATCCCCCAATTCCAATCCACCCATTTTATGTAATATTACGATATGTTATGTTACATTTTCACTGTTTACAAAGGCAGGGTTTGCCATCTTGTTGTTTCTGATTACACTTGGGGGAAATCTAGATCAAATACTAGAAGGGAAAATCAAAACAAAATAAAGTTAAAACTTGTTTTGAACAATTTCTTTGTCATCTGCAGATTGATTTTGATCCATTTAAATCATAAATCGGATTTTTTGTGAAAAAATCAGGGGAATTTTTTTTTTTAGGCCATATCGCCCAGCCCTATTTTAAACCCATGCTAAAGTTTCAGATTGAGTGGAATGATCTGCAGACACACATCACAGATCGCTCTGTCGTGTCCTCGACTGAAAGAACGCTATTGATCCTTGGCGGCCCAAATCATCAAATCAATTCATTATGCTTCTCTCAGACCTCCAGCTCTGGACGAGACTTTGATGTGACGCCCTGGAGCGAGGGAAGAATGAGAGAAAGCTCATTTCTTTTATCAAAGAGAAGTATGGCCACTTTGACAAAACCTCATTGTCTTTCAAACCCCCTCCAGAACAAGCGTTTTCCTCTTCAGAAACAAGTTTGGTTGCCCACAAAATATTCTTGTTTTGAGCCAAAATTAAGAGTTCTGTCATTATTTACATGCCCTTGTGTCGTTCCGAACCCGTATGATGTTGTTTCTTCCCATGAACATGAATCTTCATTTGAAAAATCACATTCTTAATGAGTAGTTTATCTTTTTTTGTTTCAAATTTCTCTTAATTCCTTAAAATCAGGTTTATTAACATCTGTGCCAACTGAATTTAAGAGTGTTTTGTCTTACTAGACCTTTTTCCACTTATTCCAGGCAAGATACACTTATATTTAGGATTGTTTGTCATGATGGCTTGAAAAAGCCTGACCTGAAAAGTTTTAAATCATTTTAAAATTTTGAAGCTTAAAAGCTTTAAGATCGTAGGTAGGTAGATAGACAGAGAGTTTTTTTTTTTTTTCTTGGTGGTTGTTATGGTGTTGCTGTGGTGTTCTGGGTGGTTGCTAGGATGTTCCCAGGGTGATCTGGGTGGTTGTTATGGTGTTGCTGTGGTGCTCTGGGTGGTTGTTATGGTGTTGCTGTGGTGTTCTGGGTGGTTGTGGTTGTAAGGGTGTTCTGAGTGTTACTGGTTGCTAGGTGTTTACAATGTGGTTACTATGTGGTTGTTTGGATGTTCTGGATGGGTGCAAGAAGGTTTTTTTCTTATTAGGTGGTTGCTGGGGTGTTCTATGTGGTTGTTAGGGTGTTCCTGGGTTGATCTTGGTTGTTTGTAAGGGTGTTCTGGGAGTTGCTGGTTTCTAGGGGGTTACTATGCGGTTGTTGGGGTGTTCTGAGTTGGTGCTAGGGTGTTGTTGCTTGTTAGGTGGTTGCCTGGGTGTTGCTGGGGTGTTTTGGGTGGTTGTCTGGGTGTTCTGGGTGGTTGCTATGTGGCTGCTAGGGTGTTCTGCGTGGTTGCTAGGGTGTTTTCGGTGCTTTGCCAGGGTGTTGCTAGGATGTTCCTGGGGTGATCTGGGGGGTTGCTATGTGATTGCTAGGGTGTTTTGGGTGGTTGCTAGGGTGTTCTCCGTGCTTTGCCAGGGTGTTGCTAGGCTGTTCTTGGGGTGATCTGGGGGGTTGCTATGTGATTGCTAGGGTGTTCTGTGTGGTTGCTACTAGGGTGTTTATGTGGTCTTCTGGGTGTTGCTGGTTGCTAGCTGGTTACTATGCAATTATTGGGGTGTTCTGGTTGGGTGCCCGGGTGTTGTTGCTTGTTAGGGTGTTGCTGGGGTGTTCTGGGTGGTTGTTAGGGTGTTCCTGTGGTGATCTGGGTGGTTGTTAGGATGTTGCTGGGGTGATCTGGGTGGTTGTATGGGTGTTCTGGGTGTAGCTGGTTGCTAGGTGGTTACTATGCGGTTGTTGGGGTGTTCTGGGTGGGTGCCACTGTGTTGCTAAGGTGTTAATGAGGTGTTCTGGGTGGTTGCTAGGGTGTTGCTGGTTTCCACGTCATTTTAAGTATGAAGTGCATTGAGACAAGCAAGACACATTTATATTCAAGATCACATGAAAACAGTTCTGAAAATATTATGCAGTGTTTCCTAGTAGTACAATTCATTATTTCTATAGCATTTATTATTCCTAAAGTTTCAATGTGTTTAATTAGATTTTTCAAATCAAAAGTTCAACATAAGATATAATAATAAACAACTGTATTTTGTTTAACATTTAACAAACATTAATGCATTTAAGAAACATATTGCTCATGTTAGATACATTAACTAGTGTTAAGAAATGATACCTTATAGTAAAATGTTACCAAAAATATAAATTAACACTTTTTTTGCAGTATGACCATGACTGGCAAGCTCAAAAATGACGAAAACATCATAAAAGCTTTGCTTTATTTTTTATGATACCTTTGAGGTGGTTTTGGAGCTTGACACAGTCATGCTCGTTATTATGAAAAATATCTGTGTAAACAGTTTTCAAAATCTCTCTGTTTGTGTTCCACTGAAAAATAAAGACATGAGGATGAATAAATAATGACCAAATTCTCATTTTGAGTGAACTTGCCCTTTAAATCATTACATTTTCCTGCAGTTTGTAATGTGTGTTTTGGGTTCATTGTCTGATATCTGGAGAGTTTTACATTCTCGGTGGGAAATTACAGTCCGTTTGAGCTGCGTGTTTACAGGTCAGTGATCGTAACCTGCGAAACGTCACGTTGAGATTTACACGGCTCTCACGGGTCTGTTCTCTCTCAGCAACAACATCTCAGTGTTTGGTCTTGTGTCCGAAGCCAAAACAGGCCACCGTGCCTCTCAGCTTCTCACTAACTCATCACGCTTTTACCCCGGTAACCGTTTGCCTTGAGGACAGAACATCTCATCGAGGGTTTCCGAAAGAGTTTGGATCCATTCATTGGAGTTTTTTTTTTTTCTTTTTGAAGCTCAGTTTAAACTCGACACTGTGCAACTCAGGCCCATTACAGTCTACAGAGTAAATATGAGTGGAGATGAGTGATGAGAGCGGCATTGGTGTGAAACGAGACAAAAACAACTGTGGAACGACAGAGGGGGGATTGTGATGGTAATGGAGGAGGAATAGACACTTTATGAGGAGAAAATGGAAACAGTGTCTCAAGAGATTTGAGAAGATCAGACATCACTGTCAATAAAGCTCCTGTAAAACAAACGGACAGAATCCAATGCTAAAGGATCTTAGATTCTTCATGGTTTTATATGAAGCGCGTGAACAGAAGAAAAGCAAAGAAAGAGCTTAGAGGAAGCTTTCTCGTCTCCTGAGCTGGGAAAATAACTACAGAACATTTGCTTTAGTTTGCTTAGGCCTTCATGACACGTCTTGAGGAGTAAAGTTTGTTGTGATGGCTTGAGAAAGCCTTGCCTGAAAATATTTAAATAATTTATAATCTTGAGTTTTAAGATCATAGATAGACAGACAGCGATATTTTGCTAGGGGGTAATTATGTGATTGCTAAGGTTTTCAGTGTGGTTGCTAGGGTGTTTCTGTGGTGATCTGGATGGTTGTTAAGTGTTCTGGGTGGTTGCTAGGGTGTTGCTGGTTACTAGATTGTTACTATGCAGTTTGCTAGGGGTTCTGAATGGTTGCCAGGTTGTTTTTGGTTGGTGGGTGGTTGCTATGGTATTGCTGGGGTATTCTGGGTGGTTGCTGGCTGCTATGCGGTTGATAGGGTATTGCTTGGGTGTGCTGGGTGGTTGCCTAACGGGTTGCTGGTTGCTCGGTGGCTACTATGTTGTTGCTAGGGTTCTGAGTGGTTGCCAGGTTGTTGTTGGTTGGTAGTTGGATGCTATGTGGTTGTAAAGGTGCTGGATTGTTCTGGGTGGTTGCTAGGTTGTACTGAGTGGTTGCTAGGATATTGCTTGGATGTGCTGGTTGGTTGTTAGGCATTCTGGGGGGGTTGCTAGGGTGTTCTGGATGGTTGCTATGGGGTTGCTGGGGTGTTCTGTGTATTTGCTGGGGTATTACTGGTTGCTATGAGGTTGTTAGAGTATTTCTAAGGTGATTAGTGTGGTTGCTAGGGTGTTCTGGGTGGTTGCTAGTTGGTTACTATGCTTTTGCTGAATTGTTCTGAGTGATTGCCAGGTCGTTGTTGGTTGCTAGGTGGTTGCTATGCAGTTGCTGGGGTGTTCTGGGTGGTTGCTATGCAGTTGCTATGGTGTTCTGGGTTGTTGCTAGGGCTCAAAAACGTTCTGGGTTCAATATAAGTTCAGCTGTATGTGCAGCATCTGTGTCATTATGTTGATCACCACAGAAAATAATTTCAGCTTGTGAAAACAAGCACAAATCACATTTACAGTAACAATTACAATGAGAGTCTTTGGGGCAAAAGACAATTACACAGAGAAAAACAGTGTGTGGGGAGTTAAAATGTGTAAAGCTGGTAAACTAAACCGAGTTGATATAGTTTTCTCTGGTAATGGATGAAAAAACTGGCCAAAATATCCAACTAAAATGGCATTTATATGACTTTATATGGTCCTCATTCAGACGTTTTCCCATGAGTCTCTCTGAAGTAAATGTTCTTCTGTTTGTTTGGATCTTTCTGTCTAATGCAAGTCAGTTTTGTACAAAAATCTCTGGTGTGTAAAAATGTTTTGTGATCATTAGACTCTTGTATTTCGAGCTGCAGGCAGGTTTTGTGGTCTGATGCGTTTTGTTATTAGTAATTTTTGAGGTTTCATGTTTTAAAACACGAGGGTCTTCTGAGAAATATGAGGCACGTCACAGTGTTTTACCGCGGTAGATGAGCTGCAGGCAGGTTTAGGGTTGCGGTAAATCAGCGTCTGTTTAAGCCTGGACTCGATGCTCACACACCCCAGAAAGCTTTTTAAGTATTAACCAGAGTAGCGTTTGAGGAATGTGTGTGTTTGTGTCTGGATCCACTGAAGCCGGATCACATATTTCAGTGTTTAAGAGCCGGAATATCAGTGTTTCCGCCACATTTATAAAGTGTGCTGGAATAATGAAAACAACTTGAGCCTGTAAAGTGCATTTTTACTTTTAGATGGAGTCATAAATACACACACGCACGTCATGCAGTAATTGGTGGTTTAATGCTGCGTGACAGTTAACGTTTGTCTTTCTGAACTGAAGCTGCGCTCTGAGAGAAACAGCAGAAACTGGATCATCATCATGTATGAACACACACTGCACATCCTCGGCACGTTGCAGGCTTTTCTGATCCAAAAAACCGACAGTTATATCAAATAATATTAGATCTCAGAGATGATTATCAGTTTGATGTGTGTGTGTGTGTTGGAGGGAGAGAGAGAGAGTGAGTGTGTGTTTGTGCGTACATGAGTGTGTGTTTGTGCGTACATGCGTGTATGCATGCGTGAGTGTGTGTGTAAGTGTATGTGTGTGTGTGTGTGTGTGTGTGTAAGGGAGAGTGTGTGTGTGTGTGTGTGTAAGGGAGAGTGTGTGTGTGTGTGTGTGTGTAAGGGAGAGTGTGTGTGTAAGGGAGAGTGTGTGTGTGTGAGGGAGGGAGAGAGAGTGTGTGTTTGTGCGTACATGCGTATATGCATGCGTGTGTGTGTGTGTGTGTGTGTGTATGTGTTTATTGTATATGAGTGTATGTGTATGAGTGTAAGTGTATGAGTGTGTGTGTGTGAGGGAGAGTGTGTGTGTGTCTGTGTGTCTGTGTGTGTGTGTGTGTGTGTGTGTGTGTGTGTGTGTGTGTGTGTGTGTGTGTGTGTGTGTGTGTGTGTGTGTGTGTGTGCGTGTGTGTGTGTGCATGCGTGTGTGAGAGAGTGCGTGTGTGTGTGTGTGTGTGTGAGAGTGCGTGTGTGTGTGCATGTGTGCGTGCGTGTGTGTGAGAGAGTGCGTGCAACGTGTGTGCGTGTGTGTGTGATTGTAAAAAGTCGATGCAGAGATAATTTCGTTTGTTTGGATCTCATCTCACAAATGAGACGACCAAGGAATTTTATTTGCTTTTAATTTGCAACAAATCAATGTGCTGTAGTTTGCAGCTGCGCGTCACACACACTCTCGTGGTGTTTGCTGTGAGATGGACACAATAAAAGACAGAATCAGTCGCTGTTGCATCAAACATCACATATTTAAAGCTGCTGTGTGTAAAACAGAACTGATAATGATTGTTTCCAAACAGGTTCAACATGATTTCTGCATCATTTTAAAAATTACAGCTACTAATGATCTATACAGTAAATGCACAAATGTCCATTTAAAAAAAAAAAAGGTAATCTACAACTAAACAAATTTGCATAGAAATCAGCTGTTTTTGAGTTTGAAAATTACAGTATCTTAAACACTAAATAAATAAGTGCAGAAATAGGTTTCTAAACAATGTCTAAACATTCAAAAATCAAGATATATTTACTTTAGAAGCAAAATGACTTTTTTTTTACGTGCATGTAGCAGATGCTGTTTTCCCTCTGAATCTTCATGAGCTGCAGATGTGTAGTTTTTCCTCTGACTGATTAGAGCAGGTCATGTGAGATCTTCACCTTCAGTCTGCATGTGAATAACACACTTGACATTGTGCATGATGAAGGTTTGGACTGGATCCCTGTGGACTCGCTGTGGTGATTATCTCACGGAACATGTGGAGCGTCTGTGTTCCATCAGAGTCAACCTGGGGTTTTTATGGATGCCTTACATTCAATAATTGTTCACATTTCTTGCATTATAATTTTCAATGCAAATTTCAGCCCTGAATATCATGCATTTAAAAAACACACACATATAGGGCCTTATCATACACCCGATGCAATGCAGCGCAAGTGTGTTTTGCTAGTTTCAGCCCGACACAGTTTTCATTTTCACGTCCTGTGCCACGTTGTTTAAATAGCAAATGCATTTGCGCCCATCTGTGGCCCATGATCTGCTGGTCTGAGAACGAGTGTGTGTTCAGGAGCATTGATGGAGCGTTGCAGTTTTGAGGAACTGAAATAGACAGAGCCACTGACCAACTGAACCTGCTCTAGAGTCAATGCACAATATTTGGTTTGTTATATAAAGAGCGCGTAATATGAGCCTATAGACGGCTCAACAACGCACTACACTGTTTATTACACACACACTCTATTACACACACACTCTGCTTATTACACACTCTGCTTATTACACACACACTGCTTATTACACACACATTCTGCTTATTACACACTCTGCTTATTACACACACACTGCTTATTACACACACACTGCTTATTACACACACACATTCTGCTTATTACACATACACACTCTGCTTCTTACACACACACACTCTGTTTATTACACACACACAGTGCTTATTACACACACACTCTGCTTATTACACACACACTCTGCTTATTACACACACACTGCTTATTAAACATACACACTCTGCTTATTACACACACTGCTTATTACACATACACACTCTGCTTATTACACACACACTCTGCCTATTACACACACACTCTGCTTATTACACACACATTCTGCTTATTACACACACACTCTGCTTATTACACACACACTCTGCTTATTACACACACTCTGCTTATTACACACACACACACTGCTTATTACACACACACTCTGCTTATTACACACACACTCTGCTTATTACACACACACACTCTGCTTATTACACACACACTCTGCTTATTACACACACACACTGCTTATTACACATACACACACTGCTTATTACACACACACTGCTTATTACACATAAACACTCTGCTTATTACACACACACTCTGCTTATTACACACACACTCTGCTTATTACACACACACACTCTGCTTATTACACACACACTCTGCTTATTACACACACACACTGCTTATTACACATACACACACTGCTTATTACACACACTCTGCTTATTACACACACTCTGCTTATTACACATACACACTCTGCTTATTACACACACACTCTGCTTATTACACACACACTCTGCTTATTACACACACTCTGCTTATTACACAAACACTCTGCTTATTACACACACACTGCTTATTACACACACACTGCTTATTACACACACACACTCTGCTTATTACACACACACTCTGCTTATTACACACACTCTGCTTATTATACACACACTCTGCTTATTACACACACACACTGCTTATTACACATACACACTCTGCTTATTACACACACACTCTGTTTATTACACACACACACACACACTGCTTATTACACACACACACTGCTTATTACAACCACACACACACACACTCTGCTTATTACACACACACACTGCTTATTACACATACACACTCTGCTTATTACACACACACTCTGCTTATTACACACACTCTGCTTATTACACACACACTCTGCTTATTACACACACACAATGCTTATTACACATACACACTCTGCTTATTACACACACACTCTGTTTATTACACACACACACACTGCTTATTACACACACACACTGCTTATTACAACCACACACACACACACTCTGCTTATTACACACACACACTGCTTATTACACACACACTCTGTTTATTACACACACACTGCTTATTACACACACACACTGCTTATTACAACCACACACACACACTCTGCTTATTACACACACACTCTGCTTATTACACACACACTCTGCTTATTACACACACTCTGCTTATTACACACACACTCTGCTTATTACACACACACACACTGCTTATTACACACACACTCTGCTTATTACACACACACTCTGCTTATTACACACACACTGCTTATTACACATACACACTCTGCTTATTACACACACTCTGCTTATTACACACACATTCTGCTTATTACACACACACTCTGCTTATTACACACATTCTGCTTATTACACACACACTGCTTATTACACACACACACTCTGCTTATTACACACACATACTGCTTATTACACACACACTCTGCTTATTACACACACACTGCTTATTACACACACACTCTGCTTATTACACACACACACTGCTTATTACACACACACACACTGCTTATTACACACACACACTGCTTATTACAACCACACACACACACTCTGCTTATTACACACACACACTGCTTATTACACACACACTCTGCTTATTACACACACTCTGCTTATTACACACACTCTGCTTATTACACACACACTCTGCTTATTACACACACACACACTGCTTATTACACACACTGCTTATTACACACACACTCTGCTTATTACACACACACTCTGCTTATTACACACACACTCTGCTTATTTCACACACACACTGCTTATTACACACACTCTGCTTATTACACACACACTCTGCTTATTACACACACACTCTGCTTATTTCACACACACACTGCTTATTACACACACACTGCTTATTACACACACACTCTGCTTATTTCACACACACACTGCTTATTACACACACTCTGCTTATTACACACACACTCTGCTTATTACACACACACACACTGCTTATTACACACACTGCTTATTACACACACACTCTGCTTATTACACACACACTCTGCTTATTACACACACACACTCTGCTTATTTCACACACACACTGCTTATTACACACACACTCTGCTTATTACACACACACTGCTTATTACAACCACACACACACACTCTGCTTATTACACACACACTCTGCTTATTACACACACACTCTGCTTATTACACACACTCTGCTTATTACACACACACTCTGCTTATTACACACACACACACTGCTTATTACACACACACTCTGCTTATTACACACACACTCTGCTTATTACACACACACTGCTTATTACACATACACACTCTGCTTATTACACACACACTCTGCTTATTACACACACTCTGCTTATTACACACACATTCTGCTTATTACACACACACTCTGCTTATTGCACACATTCTGCTTATTACACACACACTGCTTATTACACACACTCTGCTTATTACACACACATACTGCTTATTACACACACACACTCTGCTTATTACACACACACTGCTTATTACACACACACACTCTGCTTATTACACACACACACTGCTTATTACACACACACACACTGCTTATTACACACACACACTGCTTATTACAACCACACACACACACACACTGCTTATTACACACACACTGCTTATTACACACACACTCTGCTTATTACACACACACTCTGCTTATTACACACACTCTGCTTATTACACACACTCTGCTTATTACACACACACTCTGCTTATTACACACACACTCTGCTTATTTCACACACACACTGCTTATTACACACACACTCTGCTTATTACACACACACACTCTGCTTATTACACACACACTCTGCTTATTACACACACACACACAGTGCTTATTACACACACACTCTGCTTATTACACACACTGCTTATTACACACACACTCTGCTTATTACACACACACTCTGCTTATTACACACACACACTCTGCTTATTTCACACACACTGCTTATTACACACACACTCTGCTTATTACACACACACACTCTGCTTATTACACACACACTCTGCTTATTACACACACACACACACAGTGCTTATTACACACACACTCTGCTTATTACACACACACACAGTGCTTATTACACACACACTCTGCTTATTACACACACACACTGCTTATTACACACACACTCTGCTTATTACACACACACACTCTGCTTATTACACACACACTCTGCTTATTACACACACACACACAGTGCTTATTACACACACACTCTGCTTATTACACACACACTCTGCTTATTACACACACACACTCTGCTTATTACACACACACTCTGCTTATTACACACACACACTGCTTATTACACACACACTCTGCTTATTACACGCACACACTGCTTATTACACACACACTCTGCTTATTACACACACACTCTGCTTATTACACACACACTCTGCTTATTACACACACACTCTGCTTATTACACACACACTCTGCTTATTACACACACACACTGCTTATTACACACACACTGCTTATTACACACACACACTGCTTATTACACACACACACTGCTTATTACACACACACTCTGCTTATTACACACACACACTGCTTATTACACACACACTCTGCTTATTACACACACACTCTGCTTATTACACACACACTCTGCTTATTACACACACACTCTGCTTATTACACACAACACACACTGCTTATACACACTGCTTATTACACACACACTCTGCTTATTACACACACACTCTGCTTATTACACACAACACACACACACACTGCTTATTATACACACTGCTTATTACACACACACTCTGCTTATTACACACACACTCTGCTTATTACAACACACACTGCTTATTATACACACTGCTTATTACACACACACTCTGCTTATTACACACACACTGCTTATTACACACACAATCTGCTTATTACACACAACACACACACACACTGCTTATTATACACACTGCTTATTACACACACACTCTGCTTATTACACACACACTCTGCTTATTAAACACACACTCTGCTTATTACACACACACTCTGCTTATTACACACACACACTCTGCTTATTACACACACACTCTGCTTATTACACACACACACTGCTTATTACACACACACTCTGCTTATTACACGCACACACTGCTTATTACACACACACTCTGCTTATTACACACACACACTGCTTATTACACACACACTCTGCTTATTACACACACACTCTGCTTATTACACACACACTCTGCTTATTACACACACACTCTGCTTATTACACACACACACTGCTTATTACACACACACTGCTTATTACACACACACACTGCTTATTACACACACACACTGTTTATTACACACACACTCTGCTTATTACACACACACACTGCTTATTACACACACACTCTGCTTATTACACACACACTCTGCTTATTACACACACACTCTGCTTATTACACACACACTCTGCTTATTACACACAACACACACTGCTTATACACACTGCTTATTACACACACACTCTGCTTATTACACACACACTCTGCTTATTACACACAACACACACAC
Source organism: Gila orcuttii (assembly GCA_026230005.1). Classification (NCBI taxonomy): domain Eukaryota; kingdom Metazoa; phylum Chordata; class Actinopteri; order Cypriniformes; family Leuciscidae; genus Gila; species Gila orcuttii. The sequence goes on along the minus strand of JAPDVR010000015.1, from coordinate 42,681,353 downwards.
ACACTGCTTATTATACACACTGCTTATTACACACACACTCTGCTTATTACACGCACACACTGCTTATTACACACACACTCTGCTTATTACACACACACACTGCTTATTACACACACACTCTGCTTATTACACACACACTCTGCTTATTACACACACACTCTGCTTATTACACACACACTCTGCTTATTACACACACACACTGCTTATTACACACACACTGCTTATTACACACACACACTGCTTATTACACACACACACTGTTTATTACACACACACTCTGCTTATTACACACACACACTGCTTATTACACACACACTCTGCTTATTACACACACACTCTGCTTATTACACACACACTCTGCTTATTACACACACACTCTGCTTATTACACACAACACACACTGCTTATACACACTGCTTATTACACACACACTCTGCTTATTACACACACACTCTGCTTATTACACACAACACACACACACACTGCTTATTATACACACTGCTTATTACACACACACTCTGCTTATTACACACACACTCTGCTTATTACACACAACACACACTGCTTATTATACACACTGCTTATTACACACACACTCTGCTTATTACACACACACTGCTTATTACACACACAATCTGCTTATTACACACAACACACACACACACTGCTTATTATACACACTGCTTGTTACACACACACTCTGCTTATTACACACACACTCTGCTTATTAAACACACATTCTGCTTATTACACACACACTCTGCTTATTACACACACACACACACACACAGCTTCAACCTCTCGCACGAGCAGATCCGTTTCCCCGCTAGAGACACATTGTTTTTCTGCTGGCAAATTCCGTGTAAATAGCGAATCCGCCGCCAGCGCGAGCGCAACTGGCTTTTAAAGGGAACGAGATGAGACTCTGATTGGATTATTTCAAAACACAAAACACATGCATTACTCATTAAGAGAATAGAGACGACTCTTTTAGACCAGCACCGGGAGCGCCGACCATTTCTATTTTATAGGAGAGAATGTGTCATGTCAAAAAAAGTCAAATGAAAAGCAAATGTGTTTTTGTTTTTGCAGGTGAACGAGGAGACCGTGGAGAGACTGGTGTTGCAGTATCCACACATTGTGTTCAGTACAGTGATGCAGGACTGTAAGAGAACGCTGGAACGAGCCTATCAGATGGGCTGGAGCCCTAACACATCCACGGCCTCCTAACACACACACACACACACACACACACACACACACCTGTCCATGACTCCACTGCAGAGTCATTATCATAACTATGCCGTTTATTACGCCTTCCTTTATCAAATGACATTATGCAGCAGAAGCATCAATATTGTGCTTTGAGCCGTTTGATTTGAATATGTTCATGCACACACACTCACACACCCGCACACACAGTATTCTGACATGCAGCACTGCATTTATTTACATTTACTAAACTCATCAGAAACTTGTTCAGCTCATATTTACTCTAAAATCGAGAGAGAGAAATAAGAACTGGCATTGTTTTGTTTTGCATTTTGCATTAGGTAAAAAAGCTTTTTGGACCACATGATTTTTGCATTCGATATTTCCCTGCCGCTCTCATTAAGTGATGCATTTGGACGTTTCACATATGAGATTTGTTTGTTATTCTCATTATTGTCGAAGGTGATTTTCATTATTTTCTCATTATTGAAACACACTTATGTTTACTGCAGTTCAGGAGAAATACTGTAACAGAGATTTCAGTACAGACTCAACCACAATGTAGAACAACTCCAAATTAAGTATTATTGTTATTATCATTATTATATTATTTGCATTGCAGTAATGATAATTTGAGGGTAAATCACTGCAAAAATTATGTTTTTCCTCAATGTTTCTGTCTTGTTTTCCAGCACAAATATCTTAACATTCTTAAATCAAGATACATTTACTGGAGAAGAAGCAAAGCGACTGAAGATATTAAGTCTTGTTTAATAAAAAATGTGTCAAAGTTCAGTGAGTAGAACAAATATCTGCCAATGCATTCAGAAAAATAAACTTAATTCGAAGGGAAAATAAGTTTTTTTCATTGACTGTAAATTAAAAAAATTAAAAAAAAAATTTTTTTAAATGCTTAAAATAAAAAATATATATATATCTGCTAATGGGGTCAGAAAAATAATCTCGTTTTCTCTTGAATTAAGTTTATTTTGGCAAATATTTAGCACAAACTCAATTTTTATTTTTATTTATTTGTATCAAGACTTTTAATTTTGCTTCAGTAAATGTAACTAATCTAAGAATGTCTGGATGTTTGTGCTAGAAAACAAGACAAAAGTGTTGATATTAAAATAAATGAATGGTCCAAAAATATTCTTCATGCAAAATATTTCTCCTTTTTCTCTGGTGATTTTGGGGTGAATCTGTCATGATACGAATCTCCTCTTTAGACTTGCGTTAGTTAGAGTTCATTTAGACACGTTACACTTTGATTAGAAATGACACGTCTCTATTTCAGTGAACGTTTAGAAGTATGAAGTGAAACGCCGTCGGAGCGAGCGTGATTACGTGTTCGTGTTGTAGATCTAGACGTGGAGACGCAGGACTTCGTTTGAGATGACGTCGTTTACTCTTGTGAATCTGTAACCCTGTGGTTTGGAGTTTGTTTGGATGTAAACTGATTTTTGTGTTCAGTTTTTTGAGATATATCCACCATAAGGAAGTTTGCATACCCTGTGAATATTTGATGATGATGATGATGATGGAGTGTATGCTGAGTTTGAAGTAGAGAGGTTAGTTACGTCACTCATCGACACATCTTCTGTTTTCTCTTTCAGACGAGCAGGGTATTTTTATACGGTGTCCGTAGCGCTCGCTCGTGAATGCAGGAAGACTTTAGTTACAGTGTTGATCTTTTACTGTACCGGGGGATTTGAGTCAATTAAAAACCACGATTCTACTTCACGGGCTCCTGGTGTCATTTGAATGGAGCGAGTATGTTTGTGTGTTTGAGAACGAAACACATCTGACCGACGAGAAGCTCGAACGGGATCTGGATCTGCTGAAGCATATTTATTAAATGTTATGCTTTCAGATTCTAATTAAATTTTGATTTATGTTTAAATCCATCCCACAGAATTCCAGGGATTTTAATCACAAATTCAACTCAAAATGTAAAAAAAATTTTTCAGTTTCTCTCTGGGTTAAAGTAGTGTGATTTTATTTCATTTGACATAAATAAAAAAAAAATAAATAAAAACAATTGAGTAAAAATTATTCTACTTTATAACTATATATGGGAGTATACATAATGACATAAATATATGTATATAAATGTATAACTGTATGACATAATGTGTACTATTAAATAACATTTTTATACATAAACATTTTCTGTGCCTATGGAGCTCAGTTTTTTATTAATTTATTATGGTTTATTTTTTTATGGCAAACAAGAAGTTGACTATGTCATACTCATAAACAAATATAATGGATGGATTTGTTTAAATCCACCCTAAAAAAAATTCCAGAGATTTTATTCTAAATTTAACTCAAAATGTGAAAAGTTTCTGTCTGGGTTATAGTAGTTATTTTATTTTATTTTATTTTAAATATTTGAACTGTAAAGTACTTTTACACTGGATTTATGAACTGGATTTATTTTATGTTGATTTAACGTCATTTTATTGCAGTATTTACTTTTACTCTAATACATTAATGAAAATCATCATGATTATCACAAACAAACCTAAAACAATAACACACCTGGACAAGTGACAGTTATTAATTGTAATGGAAGTGAAGTCATAATGCAAAATGGTTTCATTTTTGTTAAGCCAAATGCAACTTTTTATAAAAAAAAAAAATAAATTATAATACTTTTTGTTTTGCCAAAAACTTTTAAAATAGGGTGAAATCAGGCAAAAACTTGCTTTATTTACTCTTAGATTTTTCTTTAAAGTTAAACGCAGACATGAAGTCTATGATCTGTGATGATTTTGACTGACAATATTCAATATTGATTTGGCTGTTGATCCACAATCAGTCCATTTTGAGGTTATTTGTGAAGGTTGAAAGCGTGTGTTTGACGTCTGATGAGAAACGGCCTTCACTCGAGTAATTAATCTCTAAATATTCATGTGGTCATTAAACTCTGAGCGGGTTTTCAGAACCTCTGACCGGGAAGATCATCTGAAAGTGTGTGAATCGGGATCAGAAACGCAGAAGAGACTTTCACAGAGTTCAGGGATGGGAATACCAGGGTACTTTTGGTATTTACTCTGTTTCTGGTTCTTCTCATGTGTTTCAATAATAAGTGTGTTTTCCCCCAGACTTCTTGACGACTCGCTGAAGTTTGAGACGTGAAGTCAAGGCTGATGTCCAGCGTTATTGAGGACGATTGCCACTGTCATCTGGGTTTAATACACACGTCGTTCCTGACGGCTAAATTGAGGGCTTTGAGAAATCTAGTTAACTTTGTTTACCGACCTTTCCATCAGTCCGAACGTCTCATCATCAGACACAGTGTTATCAAGCACACGGAGCATCAATATATCTGACCTTATGATGATATTCAATGCAAAATACAGAATATACATATAATATCTGCTGATCAAACTCCAGGTTTCTTTGGTTGTTGATGTTTATAGTCATGTGTCCAATCAATTAATCTGTTACTAATATTGGTAATGATTAATTAATACTTAATAAATTAAATATATACACTATTTATATGGTATATTTTATTATACTAAATGCACATAACAAAGGGTATACAGTATAAATACTGTTTTTTTTATAAATAAATAAATAAAAATACTTCAATTTAATCATTACCGATATAATTTAGGCCTGGAATATATATCAGTGGTTATTAAATGTGTATTTCTCTACAGTATTTTAGCACAAATTATATGATACTATTAGTAATGATTAATTAATGTATATTTAAATTAAATATTAGTTTTTATATTATTTATATATTAACACTATTCTGTATATCTTTATTTATTTTTTGTTAAAAAAAAATAAATTGTAAAGTACATTTGCATCCTAATATTTTTTTGATCTGCTTTTATTTTTAGATTTGAATTAAAAATGAATAAATTGTCATTTAAATTAAAACGTATTTTATTGTAGTTTTTTATGATCAGACTTTTCATTTTATATTTTATCACTGTTTATATTTTTACATTTTGCTTTTGTTTATATCTTTAAGCAGTTCATCTATAATAATGATGTTTTTTCTCAGTGTTTCTGTCTCGTTTTCCAACACAAATATATAAACATTATTAAATCAAGATACATTTACTGAAGAAGCAAAATGACTGAAAATATTAAGACTTGTTTAATGAAAGATTGATCAAAATAAAGCAAATTTATTCATTTTCCCTTTGAATTATGAATATTTTTTCCCAATATCTGCCATGATATTTTCATTTTGATACATTTTTCATCAAACAAGGCTTAATATCTTCAGTCATTTTGCTTCTCCAGTAAATTTATCCTGATTAAACAATGTTTTTTTGTTTTCCATCCATGTTTCTGGTCGTGTCACATGTTTTTCTTTGGTTCATATACTGTAAATGTGTTTTGCTCTGGCTCAACTTCCCGAATAATGTATGTTTCCTTAAATTCAAGAGTTTTCCCGCAGTCCTGGAAATCCCGTCCATCCAACATCCCGACTCTGGGATTCAGAAACAAGCGTCTGTAGACTCAGAGTCGTGAGGACGACGATGATCAAGAGTAATAATTATAATGAGATCATATTTCTTGCTTGACTTATAGATCCAGTGGCTCTCAGGTGTGTAATCTGCAAGGAGGAAATATGTTAAATGTAAAATAGATAAAAAAGTATTTTGAAATAAACTTTGATGTTGGCTTGAGAAAGCTGACCAGAACGCTTGAGGTAGTTTTAAAGTTTGAAGGTCAGATCGATAGATAGACGGACGGATGGATGGATGAATGGATGGATGGATGGATAGATAGATAGATAGATAGATAGATAGATAGATAGATAGATAGATAGATAGATAGATAGATAGACGGATGGATGGATGGATAGATAGATAGATAGATAGATAGATAGACGGATGGATGGATGGATAGATAGATAGACGGATGGATGGATAGATAGACGGATGGATGGATGGATGGATAGATAGATAGACAGATGTATAGATAGATAGATGGATGATAGATAGATAGATAGACGGATGGATGGATGGATAGATAGATAGATAGATAGACAGATGTATAGATGGATGGATGGATAGATAGACGGATGGATAGATAGATAGATAGATAGATAGACGGATGGATGGATGGATAAATGGATAGATAGACGGATGGATTGATAGATAGATGGATGGATAGATAGATAGATGTATAGATAGACGGATGGATAGATAGATAGACGGATGGATGGATGGATAGATAGATAGATAGATAGATAGATAGATAGATAGATAGATAGATAGATAGACAGACAGACAGACAGACAGACAGATAGATAGATAGATAGATAGATAGATAGATAGATAGATCGATAGATAGACGGATGGATGGATAGACAGATAGATAGACGGATGGATGGATGGATGGATGGATGGATGGATGGATGGATAGATAGATAGATAGATAGATAGATAGATAGATAGATAGATAGATAGATAGATAGATAGACGGATGGATGGATAGACAGACAGATAGATAGACGGATGGATGGATGGATGGATGGATGGATGGATAGATAGATAGATGCAAAACCACCCCTCAGAGACTCGGATCACAACACAATCCAGCTCGTCCTGCAGTTTAAACAAAAGCTCAAGATCAGCAAACCCGAGATAAAGACAGTCAAACACTGATGATCTGTTGAACACCTTACAGGCTGTTTTGACTGGACTGTGTGGGACATTTTCGTGAATAATAGTAAAAACTTGGAAGAGTTGACTTCAGTGATGACTGATTCGGTTTTGTGTGGACTGTATAATCCCAGAAAAAACTTTTAGAGTATTTCCAAATGACAAATGAAAAGTTGCATTGCACAGGAAAAGGAGAGCTTTTCCACTGGGAGACAGGCTTAAAATTAAAGCAACTCAGAAGGAGATTAGACGGATAACAAGTGACTGTATACAGAAATATAAACGACAGATTGAGGCGAAAATGAGGGGGAATAACCTAAAATATGCATGGCAAGGGATGTATACACTGATAGGGAAGGAAGAGAAGAAAAGGCACATATATACAAATGGAGATGATCAAGCATTTGCAAATGAAATGTTTTTTATGCACGGTTCGAAACATCAGACCTTCTCTTGGAGCATTATACCATTAGACTACAGTATGGTACTCCTCCAACTATTACAACAGATGAGGTGCATAGAGTTTTTAATGAAATTGATTCTAAAAAAGCACCAGGGCCTGATCAAATAAGTTGAAGGGTTCTGCAGAAGTGTAGTGAACAACTTAGCCAGCTTTTTCAAAAGTCATTAGATACACACTACATTCCTAAAGCTTGGAAGTCCTCGCTTATTACCAGTACCTAAGGTAGCAAGACCAGATGATTTAAATGATTATCATCCAGTCGCCCTAACATCAGTCGTGATGAAGAGCCTAGAAAGAATTGTCTTGAGACATATTCTAAATGATGTGCAATGTAATATCGACCCTTTACAGTTTGCCTATAGAAACAAGCGGAGCACAGATGATGCACTTCTGTATATGCTCCATAATATCTATTGCCATCTGGATAAGCCCAAACGATATGCTCGGGTTCTCTTTATAGATTTTTCCTCCACCTTTAACAACATCAGGCCTCACATTATGATGGAGAGGCTGGGGCAGTTAGGGGTAAATCCTAATATAATCAGGTGGGTTGAGTCCTTTCTGACGGAGAGAGCACAGTGTGTTAGGGTAAATGAAGTTTTGTCCTCTCCGATTATGACCAATACAGGATCCCTCACCAGTATTGTTCACTCTTTACACTAATGAGTGTAGAAGTAATACACCTGAGCATTTCACAATAAAATTTGCGGATGACACAGCAATAGTGGGGTTAATAATACAGAATAGTGATGAGACCAACAACAAGGCCTGGGTGGATCAATTCGCAGACTGGTGTAGGTCCAGCTGTCTTCTTCTAAATATAAAGAAAACAAAGGAAATAATAATAATATTACAGAACTGGGAGTCAGCCCCACCAGTGTTTGGTTATAAATGGAGAGGATGTTGCGATTGTAGCCGAGTACAAGTACTTAGGCACAATAATAGATAAGTTGCAATGGAACAGGAAACCGACACCATCTATAAAAAGGGGCTGCAGAGGTTGCACTTTATGCGGAGACTAAGACCATTTAGAGTGGATAGAGATATGATGTTACTTTTTTATCACTCATTTGTGGAGAGCATGCTACTTTTTTGTTGTGTTGCCTGGTCTTTCTCTTTGTCAGTTACCAACAAAAACAGACTGAGCAAGATAGTTAACTTGGCCAGCAAGGTTGCGGAGCAAAAACTAGACAGTATGGCTATAGGCCTATGTCACACTTCCTGCTTCCGGAACGCGGAGTAGGGATACAGAACTTCCGGTCAACAGTATTTCTCGATAAGGATTTAGATTATCAGCCATAATGTCTAAACCATCCGAGGTAGACTGACCACGAGCTATGAGGTTGTGAAACGAAGGTTTTTGC
>JAPDVR010000015.1:42642669-42667669 GCA_026230005.1 Gila orcuttii | reverse complement strand
GATTTTGTCCTTTTTTTCTGTTGAACACAAAATATATTTTGAACATTTTTGTCCCTAAAATGAAAGTCAACATTTATTAAAACGCGTCTCATTTTATGTCCCACAGATGAACGAATGTCAGTGGCAGAATTTATACATTTATATTTTGAAAAGAAAGAAAATAATTGTTCTCACATTACTTATCTTTAATAGCAATAGCAGAAATCTCCATTAGTTTTTAATGAGCATTCGTTTAGCAGTTCATTGACTTTCACACTTTGTTCCTCATCGTTTATCCTCAGACACTGATGTTCTTCCTCAGTGTTTCGGTCTAGTTTTACAGAACAAACATCTTCTTAAATCAAGATACATTTACTGGAGAAGAAGCAAAATGCCTGAAGATATTAAGAATTGAATCAAAATGAAGTGAGTTTGTGAAATAAATGTGTTTTCTTACTCCATTGGCAGATATTTGTCTTTTTTTAAGCACAAACTCACTTCATTTTGATACATTTTTCATTTTCCAGTCTTAATATCTTCAGTCATTTTGCTTCTCCAGTAAATGAATCTTGATTTAAGAATGTTTAGATATTTGTGCTGGAAAACAAGACAGAAACACTGAGGAAGAACATCATTTTTGCATTTTTTTTAACCATTTTTAGAATAAAAAACCTTATTCAGACTTCATCTGTAGTTGATGGAAATACGTTTAATACACATGATGGTGATATAGTGAATTAACAGCTGCAGTAACTAGTTTTGTTTCATTTTCAGAGAGAATCTCAATCTTCATGTGTCTTGTTTTAAAACAGGAATCTGACTGTATGAAGAATAGAATAGAATAGAATAGAATAGAATAGAATGTTCCTCTGATTTATGTTCATGAAGAACAGCTGAAGCTCCTGTCGACGTCTGGACTCTTCTGAGATGGATTGTTTAGTGTCCGTCGTCTTTGTAATCGTGTTTATTTTGTGTTTTATTTGAACGTGTTTATCGCACAGCCTGAAATATGAGCTCAATATCAGCTTGAGCTTCACATTCAGATCAATATAATAAGCCGTCTCACACTCATCCAGTGACTTTTGAGGAGAAATAATTGAATTTCACCCTCAGCAAGATGAATAGTTTCATAACACATATTGGGTTTGAAGTACATTTGCGGCGTTTCTGGGCATTATATGTGTGTTGAGGATGAATGTCATTAATCAAGCACTTTAATAGTTTGATAATGAGGCTCAGTGACACGCTGTGTCCATTAAACTACATTATCTGAAGAATAAAACACAAAGCTGTGAAACAGACAGCAAGTCATGTTATAATATCAGCCTCAACTAAAAGCTCTTAATGAACGTCAAACACGGGTCAGTTCTGCTGGATGGCTCTTATATATATATATACATATTAATTTAGAAATATATATATATATATATATATATAGAGAGAGAGAGATGTTGCTGTCAAACTCAAATATTTTCACATTTGATATCTAAATGCTCATCTGAACTCGTTTGTTCCTGAACTTTGATCCTGTTTGTATTTCACTCTCTTTAATCATTTCAACACACATCTCTGTGAGCCTGAGCTCTATACAGTGATGAGAATGAGATTATAGTAATGGAAACGGAGGATGGATTTGCTTGTTTCATAACATAAACATCCTAAAAATAGACTTCATTTTCTTCATGCTAAATTATCATTTATTTCTTCAGGTTTTGGGGGTGAAATACATGACCTGGACAGATTCACGAATTCAGCCTAACTAACTCTTAACACTTGTTCTTTTAACGGTTTTCTTTAAAAGCTTCTTTTCTGTGCATGTTTCTTTTAGGTGAAATTTACTGTAAACTATGGCAGCAGTATTAATATTTATTTTAAATTTACAGTAAAAATTAAAAAAAAAAAATTAAATATACCAAATTACTTGAATCTTTCTTGTTGACAACCACCTTAAAATGACATGATTCACAAATCATGAATCAAAGTTCATCACACCACGATAACACGCATAAATAATGCAATAAACGGTCATTAGGAAGCATAAGACGGAACGTAAAACCCTTATGTACATTACTGATTAAAATAAACATAATTATTCAAATGAAAAATCAGTCACCAGGAATTCTAGGAATGCCACAGTATTTTTTTTTACCGTAAATTGTAATTTTACACTTCCAAAAACTGTAAATTTACTGTAAAATGACAAAACAAATTTCCCTTTAGATAAATTACAGTTTTTCACCATATTAAGAGAACTTATTGTTAACCAAGTAATGGTTTTTACTGTAGCATTTTTAGTCTTTTGCCATTAAAATGATTTTTTACAGTAAAAATCGTTCAGCTTATTTAACTACCATACAGTATTTTCTTCTGAAAATGCTTTCTTTACTCTTCTTTCTGCGTTTCTAGCCTGCGAGCTGAACTCCATGTGTGACTCTATGCTCATTTAGAATAGAGAAGTGTGTGTTTGTGTGCGATAGAAAGACCCGGATCTATTAAATCAGATGGTGAACATCAAACCATCTCTGAACGCTCGTCCATCCCTTTCATTCAGCCCTGGTAAAAAGCTCAGGTTTGTGTCAAACAGCTTTTGTTCAAACACACACATTTCTGTGCTTCGTTTGTGCGTTTCAGAGTCTCTAGCCAACAGAAATCCATGGTTTCATGAGTTCATAGCATCAGTTGCTCATGTTGAAGATAAATCGCTCAGTCTGGAGATACAAAACCTCCAATGCCGTGAATGAAAAGCTCAGACAATGCAAAACACCATCAATGCATTCATATCTGACAGAGCTATTGATCTGACAGGAACGAAGCGTTTCAATAAAGACGTATTTCAATCACTGAATTACTACTGTCAAATCTCAACCCATCAGAACATTAAAATAACCGTCTAATAAAACACAAACCCTTTCTGCTCGTATGTATTGATCAGCATTTTTTGTGTTCCAGTAAATATAGGCCTATATATAGACCCGGTTGGATGTTTAAAATGCGTCCCGTAAAGATAAAGGCAATTGGAAAATGGATGGTGGCTTTTAGTTCAGTAAGTGGAAGAGCACTTGGCCGTCGCTCTGGTTCTGAAATGTGCCGTCGTATAAACCCTTATTTCTGCTGCAAGCCCAGGCGTGGGTTCATGTCGTTTGATCCAATCACTGCACACAATGCTTTTACAGAGGACGGATCGGCGGGTCGAGCTCATGTCAATTGTGTAGCAATTCTCCACCGGCGAAACCTGAAGCCTCCTGTAATCGACAACAGTTTGAGGCGCGAGAACGCCACACAATCCCATATTTTAGATGTAATGTGATTTTCTGTTCCTGCTGTTTCTTTCCCCTCGACTGATGTCCTGCAACATCTGAGCTATAACCATCATCATCATCATCATCATCATCATCGTCTTGATCTTGTTCTGCGGTTTATATGCAAACGCTGATAATGTCATCAGGATAAACGCTTGTTTTCTTCTCCACACAGCAGGAGTTTCCTTCAAAAGAGCTTGTGTTTGTGTCGTAAAAGGAAACATCTCACCTTGGTTTAGTTCTCTGATACGCAGGAGCTCAAATGAAGGACTCGTCTCATGGACACACGCGTTTTGCTAAAGGCTCATGATCTGAGAAGCCCAAACACACCATCCATTCACGTTTCAAACTCACATTCTTCTCACAGCTGCAGAATGTGTAAAAACACCAACAGACCAGTGTTATTTTACTACTATTATAGTATTTATTCATATTTTCAATAGCATTTATATTTTCAGTAGTAGCTATACATTAAATTTTGAGTAATTTTGTGCTTTTATCATTTTCGCAAGCTTTTTTTTATTTCAGTTTTATTTACAATTTTAGTCATTTTAGTACTTCAAGGCAAGGCAACATTTATGACTTCATATAATATGTATATTTTATTATATTATTATTTTTATATTTTACTCTAACTTCAAGTACCAAACCTAATGTTTATAGTTTTATTTTTTAATTAACAATAACAACAGTGGTCAGTATTAACATGCATTTATATTGTGCATGTAAGCATTTTCAAAATGCTTAAAAAAAAAAAAAAATGTATTTCCATTTTAGCTTTAATAATTGTAGTACTTAACTTAAATGTAATTAATTGCCAAGGTAACATTTCATATTTTTATTTCATTTCAGGTGTTCATTTCTAATATTTTACACTTTATTTTATTTGAGCTTTATTTCAATTATGGAAAATAATTTCTAGTAGTTTTAATTAAAAACAACGACAATGCAAAAGAGCAGAACAGTTTGTTTGTGTCAGAACAAGCCGGATCCGAATCTTGTCCTATTTTATCCCATTGTTTCTCCTCACGTGCCTCATAACAAATGTATGACCTATGCATTTGTTTCATGAAATATCAATATAAATATAGCCTCAAGCTATAGACGTGGCCAAGCATGGCCTACATTTTAGTAAACACAATGACTTAAAGGTCAACTGAGGTACATTATGATGTATGGTGAAATTAAATAAATAAATAAGCCCAAGGGGTTTTTTTTTTTTTTTGTGCTGTTCAAATTTTTCTTCATCTTTCATTTTTGTCCGGGTCATAAGGGATTTTTCCACCATAACCTCTAACCTGAAATCACATTAAAACATTGATTATTGTAAATGCATTAAATTCATCATTGTGCTGCAAGTTTTGCCATTATCTTCCTTACAACAAAATCATATAGTCTTTCATTTCTCTTTAATTCCCAAACAATGCAACAGAGCTATTGCACTCAATGTCATGATGTTTGCTGTGAATCTGTTGATTTTACTGGGATTTATGTGGTTTTATTGCATTGCACCATTTGCTGTCCTAATTGATCAATGATCTGAAAATATGTGCTTCTAAAAACATTTCAGTGGCCAAAAACTCTGGAAAACATTGGCTGTGAAAAGTTGGCTAGATGCTGTATATTCACTTGCATTATTTATACACTCTTAAGAAAAATAGAGTACTAAATAGAACCCTTTTTATAAGATTCTATAAAGAACCATGCTTTTAAAGTGTCATATAGGACCTTAAAGGGATAGTTCACCCAAAAATGAAAATTCTGTCAGTAATTACTCTCCCTCATGTTGTTCAACCCCGTAAGACCTTCGTTCATCTTCGGAACACGAATTAAGATATTTTTGATTAAATCTGAGAGCTGGATCACTCCTCCATAGGCTTCTAAGGGATTGACACTTGTTCCCCGAAAAGTTATTAAATACATCGTTAAAATAGTCCAAGTGACTACAGTGGCTCAATCTTAAGTTTATCAAGCGACAAGAATACTTTTTGTGCGCAAAAAAAACAAAAATAACGACTTTATTTCAACTATTCATTTCCTTCTCTGTGGGCCTCGAGTGAGTTCACTAGTGTAACAGCGTAAGCTTCTGTGTTGTACGTCACACGCATCACACACATGACCAGCGTCGGCCAATAGTGAGCCTACGTGTGACGTAGCTCTACGCTATCACACTACGCTATCACACTACGCTATCACACTACGCTAACTCACACGAGGCCCACAGAGAAGGAAATAAATAGTTGAAATAAAGTCGTTATTTTTGTTTGTTTTTGCGCACAAAAAGTATTCTCGTCACTTGATAAACTTAAGATTGAGCCACTGTAGTCACTTGGACTATTTTAACGACGTCTTTAATAACTTTTCGGGGAACAAGTTTCAATCCCTTAGAAGCCTATGGAGGAGTGATCCAGCTCTCAGATTTAATCAAAAATATCTTAATTCGTGTTCCGAAGATGAACGAAGGTCTTACGGGGTTGAACAACATGAGGGAGAGTAATTACTGACAGAATTTACATTTTTGGGTGAACTATCCCTTTAAAAACATAAACATAACACTTAAACATTGTCTTCACAATTTTCACTTTGTGTGTTTTCTCTGATCCGATGGTGAACACATCCTCCGCAACGCATTTGAAACCAATTGCAATCCGATCACACAAACCACTTCAGATCGATTAAAAGTAGAGAGACTAAATGATCTTACCGGTGTTGATGCCGCTCTTTCTCTTTCTCCTATCGAGAAATAAACTGATAAATAAAATGCATATCAGTTGCTTTCGCATATAATTTGCATATTGAATTTGCATATAGTACGGGAATTGAAGATTTACGGTATGATTTGCGGAGACACATTCATGTTGCCGAGTGTAAATGGAACAGTTTTAACAAATCGGACAGTAAAAAGTCTTTAGTCACAGGTGATCTAGAAGTGTGTGACATGTTTCTAACTTCACATCTCAGTTTCTTCTCTGTAACCTCTTGCACTTTCGCACTCTTCATCTCTCCACAAACACTGTTTGTCCCGCGAGCGGATGGGAAATTGCCTCTGACCCGAGAAATTACATTAGAGCCATTATAAAGTCGTTGAGAAGAGGATCAGACCGTCCTCCAAAGTGCATACATATTTAATTTCTCCACACACACCATCAAAAACTCAAACGATGGAACAATGTTTGTGTCTAGTCTCCCAGTTATAGAAGACAAATCGACTGGACAAGAACATTGCGGTCAAAGGCTTTGGCGGAAGATTTTGGCAGATCTTACGCTTTAGTTGAAGATTTCGGCAGATCTTACGCTTTAGTTGAAGATTTCAGAGGGGATGTTTTTCTTTATGAATATGGATATGATAAATGATTCTCTGGATGACTGATGTTCATAAGCACATCCACCATGATCTGAGCCTATACACACACTTCAGTATTCCTCATTAGTCAAGGTTAGTGATTTCAACAGTAATTGTTAAACCAGTTATAGCATGTAACTCATTCGTCACAGAAAGCTATGGCAAGCTGATGAAAACAAGTTGATTATTTTAAATATACTTCTATATTTTATTGAGTACTCTTTTACAAAAAAAGTTTCTTTATTTGGCATTGAACCTTTAACATCAATGGAACGATTCCTTTTCCTTTTCTATTGCACAAAATGTTCTTTAAAGTGAAAAGGGTTATTGTAAGAAATGTTCACAGGTTGTTTGGCATCACTGCAAACACTCCTTTCTGGAAGCTTCACTTTTAAAAGTATTTAGAAAAAAGTTAGTGGAAATAGTAAATATTCATATTGGCTGTGTGTTTATGCAATATGTTCTCAACTCAAATGTTAATTTGATCCCCTAATGTTGAATTGACCCCTTATTAAGGTCCATTCAACTTATGTTTTTATTCTGTATTTATATGAGTAAAAACAATATATAGTTTTCAATTCTTGTGTTTAACTTAAAAAATATATTGATTGCAATAAAAAACTTTAAACAGTCCTGATTATAATGCATTATACATACCAGTGTTGTTTTATTTTTATTATAGTTTTAATATTTTGAATGAGCTTTTATTTAATATTTTTTGATACTTTTTTTAAATATTGCTATTTAGGTTTAATTTATTTTTATTTCAGTTTTAGTTCCATTTCATAATTTTAGTGCTTCAACTTAAATTTATTTAAGTTTATTGCCAAAATAACATTTCTATTATCCAGTTTATATTGTTGCAGCTTTATTTCAATTAACAGACATGTTTTTAATAGTGTTAGTTAACGATAATAACTAGTACGTATAGACAGTCTCATCACTAGAGGAGAGAAAGGAACGATCCTGCAAATGTGGGCGGGGCTTGGTTGATTGGATGGTTGTGGTTTGCTATTGGCTGATCGCATGTGAGTGACAGGTTGCCCCGCCCACATCATCAGAGAAGAGACGAGATGCAGCAAGAGGAGCTTATTCTGATTCAAGATTATTAAAACAATAATGATGTGCATGGATCAATCATTTACAATCATAAAACAATAAGAATTGTTAATTCTGATTTCCCGGAGACCCAAAGCTACGACCCTGCGTATACAGGCTTTATTGAAACTGTGTGCTCAGTCTCTGAGATAATGGAGTTTAGTGACTCGAAGTCCAGCTGTAATCTCATAGATGAAAGTGACTGAAACTGTCACTGCGGAACGAGAGAGAGAAATGTAATATCGCTGAGAGACAGAGCAGTTAAAGGCCAATTTGTGTGTCCAGATCTGGAGGAGCCACTACATCTGATGGAGGCGTTCGAGACGAGATTCACCTCTGACTCCATTACAGGCACATCACACACAATCACTCAGTCATGGCCATAATATTCAGCAAAAACTCAGAACATATACATTTACGGTTTGCATTAATGTTGTTTAAAGATATAAAAAGAAAGCTGGATTTTTTCATTGGGATCATGGTTAAACTCACTGCTGGTAAAATGGGTCTATTTCAAGATTCAAGCTAATTTTAAGCCATTTTTTAATGTAATATTGCAGTATTTACTATAAATGATTGATCCGTGCACATGTTTATTGTTTTAATAATCTTGAATCAGAATAAGTTCCTCTTGCAGCATCTCTTCTCTGATGATGTGGGCGGGGCAACATGTCACTCACATGAGATCAGCCAATAGCAAACCACAACCATCCAATCAATTCCACACAGACAAAATCAAGCCCCGCCCACATTTGTTCTCTTTCCAGAAGCGTTTCACGTAACAAAAGACTAGCGTAACTTCCGTTTCATGACAACTTTAAGAGTATTTTTACAATGCATGAAATTTTTTGGGCAACTAGCTGAAATAAAAGAAGTTTACTTTTTATGTATTTTATTTCAAGTAAGTGCAATAAGGTAACTGAGTCCTTGTATGAATATTAACCTTGTTTTACTTTTCCAGTTTCCCTCAGACTGAACATCATAAACAGAAACACAGATAAAGCCGGTCATCTCAAGTGAGATTCATGTGTAGCCGGTCAAAGTCTGTGATGTGTGTGTGTGAATGGTCACATAGTTGAATAACAAGAGGATTGACTGAGAAATGAAGATGAGACGAGAGAGAGAGTGCAGATAAAGAGGAAGAATGTTAATCCACAGGTTTGCTCCTCTGGAGTCTGATGCTCTGATGAAACTGCAGATTCTCTCAGTCCATCAGTCTGAGATCTGTGTGATGTAAAGACACGCTGTTCACCTTCAGATAAACATCGACTGTAATCATAGTTTCCAACAAAACATTACAGTTAGTTTTTTTCGATTGCTAAACGACAGTGAGCACAACTGGAGCTACATGTAAAACTCTAACTACAGTCTGCACAGCAGCAGTTCATGTGGACCAAACTCTAGCTCGTTTTTCATTGCTTGAACACAGTTTTCAAAACTCTACACACTTATCCCATGACTTTAACCACAACCTGCACAACACTGTGGATTTACAGCACTTTGTTCAAATGCTAACACACTGCTGTCAAAACTGTGAACCACACATTCAAAACAGAATAGAGTTCAGCTTGTGCCTTTCACACACTGACTGCAGTTTCAGCTGAGAGGATGAGCTGGTGTTGTTTGTTATTTGTTCCAATTACAGTATGTACTTTTAGTTTCTACCTTTTTTCTCATTACTGTAATTCCGTAAATTACTACAGACTATTGAAGCAAAATGCTAATTTTCATTTACCTTAAAGAATTGTTATGTTCTAAAAATTTAAATAAATCATGTGAAAGAATGTCACTCTTTTCTTTGAAGAAAATATTACTTTGTATGAAGTCACTGAAATTGTTCAAACTGTAAAGATGAAAAGTTTGTATTTTCTGTATTGGTGTTTGATGCTAGTGTTATTACTCTCAGTGTGTTCTGAGTGACAGTGTGTGTTATCTCAGTGAGGGTTGTGTAGTGTGTTTACTCTCAGTGTGTTCTGAGTGACAGTGTGTGTTATCTCAGTGAGGGTTGTGTAGTGTTTTTACTCTCAGTGTGTTCTGAGTGACAGTGTGTGTTATCTCAGTGAGGGTTGTGTAGTGTTTTTCCTCTCAGTGTGTTCTGAGTGACAGTGTGTGTTATCTCAGTGAGGGTTGTGTAGTGTTTATACTCTCAGTGTGTTCTGAGTGACAGTGTGTGTTATCTCAGTGAGGGTTGTGTAGTGTTTTTACTCTCAGTGTGTTCTGAGTGACAGTGTGTGTTATCTCAGTGAGGGTTGTGTAGTGTTTTTACTCTCAGTGTGTTCTGAGGGACAGTGTGTGTTATCTCAGTGAGGGTTGTGTAGTGTTTTTACTCTCAGTGTGTTCTGAGTGACAGTGTGTGTTATCTCAGAGAGGGTTGTGTAGTGTTTTACTCTCAGTGTGTTCTGAGTGACGGTGTGTGTTATCTCAGTGAGGGTTGTGTAGTGTTGTTACTCTCAGTGTGTTCTGAGTGACAGTGTGTGTTATCTCAGTGAGGGTTGTGTAGTTTTGTTATTCTCAGTGTGTTCTGAGTGACAGTGTGTGTTATCTCAGTGAGGGTTGTGTAGTGTTTTTACTCTCAGTGTGTTCTGAGTGACAGTGTGTGTTATCTCAGTGAGGGTTGTGTAGCGTTTTTACTCTCAGTGTGTTCTGAGTGACAGTGTGTGTTATCTCAGTGAGGGTTGTGTAGTGTTGTTACTCTCAGTGTGTTCTGAGTGACGGTGTGTGTTATCTCAGTGAGGGTTGTGTAGTGTTTTTACTCTCAGTGTGTTCTGAGTGACGGTGTGTGTTATCTCAGTGAGGGTTGTGTAGTGTTTTGCTCTCAGTGTGTTCTGAGTGACAGTGTGTGTTATCTCAGTGAGGGTTGTGTAGTGTTTTTACTCTCAGTGTGTTCTGAGTGTCAGTGTGTGTTATCTCAGTGAGGGTTGTGTAGTGTTTTTACTCTCAGTGTGTTCTGAGTGACAGTGTGTGTTATCTCAGTGAGGGTTGTGTAGTGTTGTTACTCTCAGTGTGTTCTGAGTGACAGTGTGTGTTATCTCAGTGAGGGTTGTGTAGTGTTTTTACTCTCAGTGTGTTCTGAGTGACAGTGTGTGTTATCTCAGTGAGGGTTGTGTAGTGTTTTTACTCTCAGTGTGTTCTGAGTGACAGTGTGTGTTATCTCAGTGAGGGTTGTGTAGTGTTGTTACTCTCAGTGTGTTCTGAGTGACAGTGTGTGTTATCTCAGTGAGGGTTGTGTAGTGTTGTTACTCTCAGTGTGTTCTGAGTGACAGTGTGTGTTATCTCAGTGAGGGTTGTGTAGTGTTTTTCCTCTCAGTGTGTTCTGAGTGACAGTGTGTGTTATCTCAGTGAGGGTTGTGTAGTGTTTTACTCTCAGTGTGTTCTGAGTGACAGTGTGTGTTATCTCAGTGAGGGTTGTGTAGTGTTTTACTCTCAGTGTGTTCTGAGTGACAGTGTGTGTTATCTCAGTGAGGGTTGTGTAGTGTTTTTACTCTCAGTGTGTTCTGAGTGACGGTGTGTGTTATCTCAGTGTGGGTTGTGTAGTGTTTTGCTCTCAGTGTGTTCTGAGTGACAGTGTGTGTTATCTCAGTGAGGGTTGTGTAGTGTTTTTACTCTCAGTGTGTTCTGAGTGACAGTGTGTGTTATCTCAGTGAGGGTTGTGTAGTGTTGTTACTCTCAGTGTGTTCTGAGTGTCAGTGTGTGTTATCTCAGTGAGGGTTGTGTAGTGTTTTTCCTCCCAGTGTGTTCTGAGTGACAGTGTGTGTTATCTCAGTGAGGGTTGTGTAGTGTTTTACTCTCAGTGTGTTCTGAGTGACAGTGTGTGTTATCTCAGTGAGGGTTGTGTAGTGTTTTACTCTCAGTGTGTTCTGAGTGACAGTGTGTGTTATCTCAGTGAGGGTTGTGTAGTGTTTTTACTCTCAGTGTGTTCTGAGTGACAGTGTGTGTTATCTCAGTGAGGGTTGTGTAGTGTTTTTACTCTCAGTGTGTTCTGAGTGACAGTGTGTGTTATCTCAGTGAGGGTTGTGTAGTGTTTTTACTCTCAGTGTGTTCTGAGTGACGGTGTGTGTTATCTCAGTGAGGGTTGTGTAGTGTTTTGCTCTCAGTGTGTTCTGAGTGACAGTGTGTGTTATCTCAGTGAGGGTTGTGTAGTGTTTTTACTCTCAGTGTGTTCTGAGTGTCAGTGTGTGTTATCTCAGTGAGGGTTGTGTAGTGTTTTTACTCTCAGTGTGTTCTGAGTGACAGTGTGTGTTATCTCAGTGAGGGTTGTGTAGTGTTGTTACTCTCAGTGTGTTCTGAGTGACAGTGTGTGTTATCTCAGTGAGGGTTGTGTAGCGTTTTTACTCTCAGTGTGTTCTGAGTGACAGTGTGTGTTATCTCAGTGAGGGTTGTGTAGTGTTGTTACTCTCAGTGTGTTCTGAGTGACGGTGTGTGTTATCTCAGTGAGGGTTGTGTAGTGTTTTTACTCTCAGTGTGTTCTGAGTGA
This sequence comes from Gila orcuttii, assembly GCA_026230005.1. Taxonomy (NCBI): domain Eukaryota; kingdom Metazoa; phylum Chordata; class Actinopteri; order Cypriniformes; family Leuciscidae; genus Gila; species Gila orcuttii. Next base: position 42,655,476 of record JAPDVR010000015.1, on the reverse strand, counting down.
CGGTGTGTGTTATCTCAGTGAGGGTTGTGTAGTGTTTTGCTCTCAGTGTGTTCTGAGTGACAGTGTGTGTTATCTCAGTGAGGGTTGTGTAGTGTTTTTACTCTCAGTGTGTTCTGAGTGTCAGTGTGTGTTATCTCAGTGAGGGTTGTGTAGTGTTTTTACTCTCAGTGTGTTCTGAGTGACAGTGTGTGTTATCTCAGTGAGGGTTGTGTAGTGTTGTTACTCTCAGTGTGTTCTGAGTGACAGTGTGTGTTATCTCAGTGAGGGTTGTGTAGTGTTGTTACTCTCAGTGTGTTCTGAGTGACAGTGTGTGTTATCTCAGTGAGGGTTGTGTAGTGTTTTTCCTCTCAGTGTGTTCTGAGTGACAGTGTGTGTTATCTCAGTGAGGGTTGTGTAGTGTTTTACTCTCAGTGTGTTCTGAGTGACAGTGTGTGTTATCTCAGTGAGGGTTGTGTAGTGTTTTACTCTCAGTGTGTTCTGAGTGACAGTGTGTGTTATCTCAGTGAGGGTTGTGTAGTCTTTTTACTCTCAGTGTGTTCTGAGTGACGGTGTGTGTTATCTCAGTGTGGGTTGTGTAGTGTTTTGCTCTCAGTGTGTTCTGAGTGACAGTGTGTGTTATCTCAGTGAGGGTTGTGTAGTGTTTTTACTCTCAGTGTGTTCTGAGTGACAGTGTGTGTTATCTCAGTGAGGGTTGTGTAGTGTTGTTACTCTCAGTGTGTTCTGAGTGTCAGTGTGTGTTATCTCAGTGAGGGTTGTGTAGTGTTTTTCCTCCCAGTGTGTTCTGAGTGACAGTGTGTGTTATCTCAGTGAGGGTTGTGTAGTGTTTTACTCTCAGTGTGTTCTGAGTGACAGTGTGTGTTATCTCAGTGAGGGTTGTGTAGTGTTTTACTCTCAGTGTGTTCTGAGTGACAGTGTGTGTTATCTCAGTGAGGGTTGTGTAGTGTTTTTACTCTCAGTGTGTTCTGAGTGACAGTGTGTGTTATCTCAGTGAGGGTTGTGTAGTGTTGTTACTCTCAGTGTGTTCTGAGTGACAGTGTGTGTTATCTCAGTGAGGGTTGTGTAGTGTTTTTACTCTCAGTGTGTTCTGAGTGACGGTGTGTGTTATCTCAGTGAGGGTTGTGTAGTGTTTTGCTCTCAGTGTGTTCTGAGTGACAGTGTGTGTTATCTCAGTGAGGGTTGTGTAGTGTTTTTACTCTCAGTGTGTTCTGAGTGTCAGTGTGTGTTATCTCAGTGAGGGTTGTGTAGTGTTTTTACTCTCAGTGTGTTCTGAGTGACAGTGTGTGTTATCTCAGTGAGGGTTGTGTAGTGTTGTTACTCTCAGTGTGTTCTGAGTGACAGTGTGTGTTATCTCAGTGAGGGTTGTGTAGTGTTGTTACTCTCAGTGTGTTCTGAGTGACAGTGTGTGTTATCTCAGTGAGGGTTGTGTAGTGTTTTTCCTCTCAGTGTGTTCTGAGTGACAGTGTGTGTTATCTCAGTGAGGGTTGTGTAGTGTTTTACTCTCAGTGTGTTCTGAGTGACAGTGTGTGTTATCTCAGTGAGGGTTGTGTAGTGTTTTACTCTCAGTGTGTTCTGAGTGACAGTGTGTGTTATCTCAGTGAGGGTTGTGTAGTGTTTTTACTCTCAGTGTGTTCTGAGTGACGGTGTGTGTTATCTCAGTGTGGGTTGTGTAGTGTTTTGCTCTCAGTGTGTTCTGAGTGACAGTGTGTGTTATCTCAGTGAGGGTTGTGTAGTGTTTTTACTCTCAGTGTGTTCTGAGTGACAGTGTGTGTTATCTCAGTGAGGGTTGTGTAGTGTTGTTACTCTCAGTGTGTTCTGAGTGTCAGTGTGTGTTATCTCAGTGAGGGTTGTGTAGTGTTTTTCCTCCCAGTGTGTTCTGAGTGACAGTGTGTGTTATCTCAGTGAGGGTTGTGTAGTGTTTTACTCTCAGTGTGTTCTGAGTGACAGTGTGTGTTATCTCAGTGAGGGTTGTGTAGTGTTTTACTCTCAGTGTGTTCTGAGTGACAGTGTGTGTTATCTCAGTGAGGGTTGTGTAGTGTTTTTACTCTCAGTGTGTTCTGAGTGACAGTGTGTGTTATCTCAGTGAGGGTTGTGTAGTGTTTTTCCTCTCAGTGTGTTCTGAGTGACAGTGTGTGTTATCTCAGTGAGGGTTGTGTAGTGTTTATACTCTCAGTGTGTTCTGAGTGACAGTGTGTGTTATCTCAGTGAGGGTTGTGTAGTGTTTTTACTCTCAGTGTGTTCTGAGTGACAGTGTGTGTTATCTCAGTGAGGGTTGTGTAGTGTTTTTACTCTCAGTGTGTTCTGAGGGACAGTGTGTGTTATCTCAGTGAGGGTTGTGTAGTGTTTTTACTCTCAGTGTGTTCTGAGTGACAGTGTGTGTTATCTCAGAGAGGGTTGTGTAGTGTTTTACTCTCAGTGTGTTCTGAGTGACGGTGTGTGTTATCTCAGTGAGGGTTGTGTAGTGTTGTTACTCTCAGTGTGTTCTGAGTGACAGTGTGTGTTATCTCAGTGAGGGTTGTGTAGTTTTGTTATTCTCAGTGTGTTCTGAGTGACAGTGTGTGTTATCTCAGTGAGGGTTGTGTAGTGTTTTTACTCTCAGTGTGTTCTGAGTGACAGTGTGTGTTATCTCAGTGAGGGTTGTGTAGCGTTTTTACTCTCAGTGTGTTCTGAGTGACAGTGTGTGTTATCTCAGTGAGGGTTGTGTAGTGTTGTTACTCTCAGTGTGTTCTGAGTGACGGTGTGTGTTATCTCAGTGAGGGTTGTGTAGTGTTTTTACTCTCAGTGTGTTCTGAGTGACGGTGTGTGTTATCTCAGTGAGGGTTGTGTAGTGTTTTGCTCTCAGTGTGTTCTGAGTGACAGTGTGTGTTATCTCAGTGAGGGTTGTGTAGTGTTTTTACTCTCAGTGTGTTCTGAGTGTCAGTGTGTGTTATCTCAGTGAGGGTTGTGTAGTGTTTTTACTCTCAGTGTGTTCTGAGTGACAGTGTGTGTTATCTCAGTGAGGGTTGTGTAGTGTTGTTACTCTCAGTGTGTTCTGAGTGACAGTGTGTGTTATCTCAGTGAGGGTTGTGTAGTGTTTTTACTCTCAGTGTGTTCTGAGTGACAGTGTGTGTTATCTCAGTGAGGGTTGTGTAGTGTTTTTACTCTCAGTGTGTTCTGAGTGACAGTGTGTGTTATCTCAGTGAGGGTTGTGTAGTGTTGTTACTCTCAGTGTGTTCTGAGTGACAGTGTGTGTTATCTCAGTGAGGGTTGTGTAGTGTTGTTACTCTCAGTGTGTTCTGAGTGACAGTGTGTGTTATCTCAGTGAGGGTTGTGTAGTGTTTTTCCTCTCAGTGTGTTCTGAGTGACAGTGTGTGTTATCTCAGTGAGGGTTGTGTAGTGTTTTACTCTCAGTGTGTTCTGAGTGACAGTGTGTGTTATCTCAGTGAGGGTTGTGTAGTGTTTTACTCTCAGTGTGTTCTGAGTGACAGTGTGTGTTATCTCAGTGAGGGTTGTGTAGTGTTTTTACTCTCAGTGTGTTCTGAGTGACGGTGTGTGTTATCTCAGTGTGGGTTGTGTAGTGTTTTGCTCTCAGTGTGTTCTGAGTGACAGTGTGTGTTATCTCAGTGAGGGTTGTGTAGTGTTTTTACTCTCAGTGTGTTCTGAGTGACAGTGTGTGTTATCTCAGTGAGGGTTGTGTAGTGTTGTTACTCTCAGTGTGTTCTGAGTGTCAGTGTGTGTTATCTCAGTGAGGGTTGTGTAGTGTTTTTCCTCCCAGTGTGTTCTGAGTGACAGTGTGTGTTATCTCAGTGAGGGTTGTGTAGTGTTTTACTCTCAGTGTGTTCTGAGTGACAGTGTGTGTTATCTCAGTGAGGGTTGTGTAGTGTTTTACTCTCAGTGTGTTCTGAGTGACAGTGTGTGTTATCTCAGTGAGGGTTGTGTAGTGTTTTTACTCTCAGTGTGTTCTGAGTGACAGTGTGTGTTATCTCAGTGAGGGTTGTGTAGTGTTTTTACTCTCAGTGTGTTCTGAGTGACAGTGTGTGTTATCTCAGTGAGGGTTGTGTAGTGTTTTTACTCTCAGTGTGTTCTGAGTGACGGTGTGTGTTATCTCAGTGAGGGTTGTGTAGTGTTTTGCTCTCAGTGTGTTCTGAGTGACAGTGTGTGTTATCTCAGTGAGGGTTGTGTAGTGTTTTTACTCTCAGTGTGTTCTGAGTGTCAGTGTGTGTTATCTCAGTGAGGGTTGTGTAGTGTTTTTACTCTCAGTGTGTTCTGAGTGACAGTGTGTGTTATCTCAGTGAGGGTTGTGTAGTGTTGTTACTCTCAGTGTGTTCTGAGTGACAGTGTGTGTTATCTCAGTGAGGGTTGTGTAGCGTTTTTACTCTCAGTGTGTTCTGAGTGACAGTGTGTGTTATCTCAGTGAGGGTTGTGTAGTGTTGTTACTCTCAGTGTGTTCTGAGTGACGGTGTGTGTTATCTCAGTGAGGGTTGTGTAGTGTTTTTACTCTCAGTGTGTTCTGAGTGACGGTGTGTGTTATCTCAGTGAGGGTTGTGTAGTGTTTTGCTCTCAGTGTGTTCTGAGTGACAGTGTGTGTTATCTCAGTGAGGGTTGTGTAGTGTTTTTACTCTCAGTGTGTTCTGAGTGTCAGTGTGTGTTATCTCAGTGAGGGTTGTGTAGTGTTTTTACTCTCAGTGTGTTCTGAGTGACAGTGTGTGTTATCTCAGTGAGGGTTGTGTAGTGTTGTTACTCTCAGTGTGTTCTGAGTGACAGTGTGTGTTATCTCAGTGAGGGTTGTGTAGTGTTGTTACTCTCAGTGTGTTCTGAGTGACAGTGTGTGTTATCTCAGTGAGGGTTGTGTAGTGTTTTTCCTCTCAGTGTGTTCTGAGTGACAGTGTGTGTTATCTCAGTGAGGGTTGTGTAGTGTTTTACTCTCAGTGTGTTCTGAGTGACAGTGTGTGTTATCTCAGTGAGGGTTGTGTAGTGTTTTACTCTCAGTGTGTTCTGAGTGACAGTGTGTGTTATCTCAGTGAGGGTTGTGTAGTCTTTTTACTCTCAGTGTGTTCTGAGTGACGGTGTGTGTTATCTCAGTGTGGGTTGTGTAGTGTTTTGCTCTCAGTGTGTTCTGAGTGACAGTGTGTGTTATCTCAGTGAGGGTTGTGTAGTGTTTTTACTCTCAGTGTGTTCTGAGTGACAGTGTGTGTTATCTCAGTGAGGGTTGTGTAGTGTTGTTACTCTCAGTGTGTTCTGAGTGTCAGTGTGTGTTATCTCAGTGAGGGTTGTGTAGTGTTTTTCCTCCCAGTGTGTTCTGAGTGACAGTGTGTGTTATCTCAGTGAGGGTTGTGTAGTGTTTTACTCTCAGTGTGTTCTGAGTGACAGTGTGTGTTATCTCAGTGAGGGTTGTGTAGTGTTTTACTCTCAGTGTGTTCTGAGTGACAGTGTGTGTTATCTCAGTGAGGGTTGTGTAGTGTTTTTACTCTCAGTGTGTTCTGAGTGACAGTGTGTGTTATCTCAGTGAGGGTTGTGTAGTGTTGTTACTCTCAGTGTGTTCTGAGTGACAGTGTGTGTTATCTCAGTGAGGGTTGTGTAGTGTTTTTACTCTCAGTGTGTTCTGAGTGACGGTGTGTGTTATCTCAGTGAGGGTTGTGTAGTGTTTTGCTCTCAGTGTGTTCTGAGTGACAGTGTGTGTTATCTCAGTGAGGGTTGTGTAGTGTTTTTACTCTCAGTGTGTTCTGAGTGTCAGTGTGTGTTATCTCAGTGAGGGTTGTGTAGTGTTTTTACTCTCAGTGTGTTCTGAGTGACAGTGTGTGTTATCTCAGTGAGGGTTGTGTAGTGTTGTTACTCTCAGTGTGTTCTGAGTGACAGTGTGTGTTATCTCAGTGAGGGTTGTGTAGTGTTGTTACTCTCAGTGTGTTCTGAGTGACAGTGTGTGTTATCTCAGTGAGGGTTGTGTAGTGTTTTTCCTCTCAGTGTGTTCTGAGTGACAGTGTGTGTTATCTCAGTGAGGGTTGTGTAGTGTTTTACTCTCAGTGTGTTCTGAGTGACAGTGTGTGTTATCTCAGTGAGGGTTGTGTAGTGTTTTACTCTCAGTGTGTTCTGAGTGACAGTGTGTGTTATCTCAGTGAGGGTTGTGTAGTGTTTTTACTCTCAGTGTGTTCTGAGTGACGGTGTGTGTTATCTCAGTGTGGGTTGTGTAGTGTTTTGCTCTCAGTGTGTTCTGAGTGACAGTGTGTGTTATCTCAGTGAGGGTTGTGTAGTGTTTTTACTCTCAGTGTGTTCTGAGTGACAGTGTGTGTTATCTCAGTGAGGGTTGTGTAGTGTTGTTACTCTCAGTGTGTTCTGAGTGTCAGTGTGTGTTATCTCAGTGAGGGTTGTGTAGTGTTTTTCCTCCCAGTGTGTTCTGAGTGACAGTGTGTGTTATCTCAGTGAGGGTTGTGTAGTGTTTTACTCTCAGTGTGTTCTGAGTGACAGTGTGTGTTATCTCAGTGAGGGTTGTGTAGTGTTTTACTCTCAGTGTGTTCTGAGTGACAGTGTGTGTTATCTCAGTGAGGGTTGTGTAGTGTTTTTACTCTCAGTGTGTTCTGAGTGACAGTGTGTGTTATCTCAGTGAGGGTTGTGTAGCGTTTTTACTCTCAGTGTGTTCTGAGTGACAGTGTGTGTTATCTCAGTGAGGGTTGTGTAGTGTTTTTCCTCTCAGTGTGTTCTGAGTGACAGTGTGTGTTATCTCAGTGAGGGTTGTGTAGTGTTTTTCCTCTCAGTGTGTTCTGAGTGACAGTGTGTGTTATCTCAGTGAGGGTTGTGTAGTGTTTTACTCTCAGTGTGTTCTGAGTGACAGTGTGTGTTATCTCAGTGAGGGTTGTGTAGTGTTTTTACTCTCAGTGTGTTCTGAGTGACGGTGTGTGTTATCTCAGTGAGGGTTGTGTAGTGTTTTGCTCTCAGTGTGTTCTGAGTGACAGTGTGTGTTATCTCAGTGAGGGTTGTGTAGTGTTTTTACTCTCAGTGTGTTCTGAGTGTCAGTGTGTGTTATCTCAGTGAGGGTTGTGTAGTGTTTTTACTCTCAGTGTGTTCTGAGTGACAGTGTGTGTTATCTCAGTGAGGGTTGTGTAGTGTGTTTACTCTCAGTGTGTTCTGAGTGACAGTGTGTGTTATCTCAGTGAGGGTTGTGTAGTGTTTTTACTCTCAGTGTGTTCTGAGTGACGGTGTGTGTTATCTCAGTGAGGGTTGTGTAGTGTTGTTACTCTCAGTGTGTTCTGAGTGACGGTGTGTGTTATCTCAGTGAGGGTTGTGTAGTGTTTTTACTCTCAGTGTGTTCTGAGTGACGGTGTGTGTTATCTCAGTGAGGGTTGTGTAGTGTTTTTACTCTCAGTGTGTTCTGAGTGACGGTGTGTGTTATCTCAGTGAGGGTTGTGTAGTGTTTTTACTCTCAGTGTGTTCTGAGTGACAGTGTGTGTTATCTCAGTGAGGGTTGTGTAGTGTTTTTACTCTCAGTGTGTTCTGAGTGACAGTGTGTGTTATCTCAGTGAGGGTTGTGTAGTGTTTTTACTCTCAGTGTGTTCTGAGTGACAGTGTGTGTTATCTCAGTGAGGGTTGTGTAGTGTTTTTACTCTCAGTGTGTTCTGAGTGTCAGTGTGTGTTATCTCAGTGAGGGTTGTGTAGTGTTGTTACTCTCAGTGTGTTCTGAGTGACAGTGTGTGTTATCTCAGTGAGGGTTGTGTAGTGTTTTACTCTCAGTGTGTTCTGAGTGACAGTGTGTGTTATCTCAGTGAGGGTTGTGTAGTGTTTTTACTCTCAGTGTGTTCTGAGTGACAGTGTGTGTTATCTCAGTGAGGGTTGTGTAGTGTTGTTACTCTCAGTGTGTTCTGAGTGACAGTGTGTGTTATCTCAGTGAGGGTTGTGTAGTGTTTTTACTCTCAGTGTGTTCTGAGTGACGGTGTGTGTTATCTCAGTGAGGGTTGTGTAGTGTTTTGCTCTCAGTGTGTTCTGAGTGACAGTGTGTGTTATCTCAGTGAGGGTTGTGTAGTGTTTTTACTCTCAGTGTGTTCTGAGTGTCAGTGTGTGTTATCTCAGTGAGGGTTGTGTAGTGTTTTTACTCTCAGTGTGTTCTGAGTGACAGTGTGTGTTATCTCAGTGAGGGTTGTGTAGTGTTGTTACTCTCAGTGTGTTCTGAGTGACAGTGTGTGTTATCTCAGTGAGGGTTGTGTAGTGTTGTTACTCTCAGTGTGTTCTGAGTGACAGTGTGTGTTATCTCAGTGAGGGTTGTGTAGTGTTTTTCCTCTCAGTGTGTTCTGAGTGACAGTGTGTGTTATCTCAGTGAGGGTTGTGTAGTGTTTTACTCTCAGTGTGTTCTGAGTGACAGTGTGTGTTATCTCAGTGAGGGTTGTGTAGTGTTTTACTCTCAGTGTGTTCTGAGTGACAGTGTGTGTTATCTCAGTGAGGGTTGTGTAGTGTTTTTACTCTCAGTGTGTTCTGAGTGACGGTGTGTGTTATCTCAGTGTGGGTTGTGTAGTGTTTTGCTCTCAGTGTGTTCTGAGTGACAGTGTGTGTTATCTCAGTGAGGGTTGTGTAGTGTTTTTACTCTCAGTGTGTTCTGAGTGACAGTGTGTGTTATCTCAGTGAGGGTTGTGTAGTGTTGTTACTCTCAGTGTGTTCTGAGTGTCAGTGTGTGTTATCTCAGTGAGGGTTGTGTAGTGTTTTTCCTCCCAGTGTGTTCTGAGTGACAGTGTGTGTTATCTCAGTGAGGGTTGTGTAGTGTTTTACTCTCAGTGTGTTCTGAGTGACAGTGTGTGTTATCTCAGTGAGGGTTGTGTAGTGTTTTACTCTCAGTGTGTTCTGAGTGACAGTGTGTGTTATCTCAGTGAGGGTTGTGTAGTGTTTTTACTCTCAGTGTGTTCTGAGTGACAGTGTGTGTTATCTCAGTGAGGGTTGTGTAGCGTTTTTACTCTCAGTGTGTTCTGAGTGACAGTGTGTGTTATCTCAGTGAGGGTTGTGTAGTGTTTTTCCTCTCAGTGTGTTCTGAGTGACAGTGTGTGTTATCTCAGTGAGGGTTGTGTAGTGTTTTTCCTCTCAGTGTGTTCTGAGTGACAGTGTGTGTTATCTCAGTGAGGGTTGTGTAGTGTTTTACTCTCAGTGTGTTCTGAGTGACAGTGTGTGTTATCTCAGTGAGGGTTGTGTAGTGTTTTTACTCTCAGTGTGTTCTGAGTGACGGTGTGTGTTATCTCAGTGAGGGTTGTGTAGTGTTTTGCTCTCAGTGTGTTCTGAGTGACAGTGTGTGTTATCTCAGTGAGGGTTGTGTAGTGTTTTTACTCTCAGTGTGTTCTGAGTGTCAGTGTGTGTTATCTCAGTGAGGGTTGTGTAGTGTTTTTACTCTCAGTGTGTTCTGAGTGACAGTGTGTGTTATCTCAGTGAGGGTTGTGTAGTGTGTTTACTCTCAGTGTGTTCTGAGTGACAGTGTGTGTTATCTCAGTGAGGGTTGTGTAGTGTTTTTACTCTCAGTGTGTTCTGAGTGACGGTGTGTGTTATCTCAGTGAGGGTTGTGTAGTGTTGTTACTCTCAGTGTGTTCTGAGTGACGGTGTGTGTTATCTCAGTGAGGGTTGTGTAGTGTTTTTACTCTCAGTGTGTTCTGAGTGACGGTGTGTGTTATCTCAGTGAGGGTTGTGTAGTGTTTTTACTCTCAGTGTGTTCTGAGTGACGGTGTGTGTTATCTCAGTGAGGGTTGTGTAGTGTTTTTACTCTCAGTGTGTTCTGAGTGACAGTGTGTGTTATCTCAGTGAGGGTTGTGTAGTGTTTTTACTCTCAGTGTGTTCTGAGTGACAGTGTGTGTTATCTCAGTGAGGGTTGTGTAGTGTTTTTACTCTCAGTGTGTTCTGAGTGACAGTGTGTGTTATCTCAGTGAGGGTTGTGTAGTGTTTTTACTCTCAGTGTGTTCTGAGTGTCAGTGTGTGTTATCTCAGTGAGGGTTGTGTAGTGTTTTTTCTCTCAGTGTGTTCTGAGTGACAGTGTGTGTTATCTCAGTGAGGGTTGTGTAGTGTTTTTACTCTCAGTGTGCACTGAGTGACAGTGTGTGTTATCTCAGTGAGGGTTGTGTAGTGTTGTTACTCTCAGTGTGCTCTGAGTGACAGTGTGTGTTATCTCAGTGAGGGTTGTGTAGTGTTTTTACTCTCAGTGTGTTTTGAGTGACAGTGTGTGTTATCTCAGTGAGGGTTGTGTAGTGTTGTTATTCTCAGTGTGTTCTGAGTGACAGTGTGTGTTATCTCAGTGAGGGTTGTGTAGTGTTTTTACTCTCAGTGTGTTCTGAGTGTCAGTGTGTGTTATCTCAGTGAGGGTTGTGTAGTGTTGTTACTCTCAGTGTGTTCTGAGTGACAGTGTGTGTTATCTCAGTGAGGGTTGTGTAGCGTTTTTACTCTCAGTGTGTTCTGAGTGACAGTGTGTGTTATCTCAGTGAGGGTTGTGTAGTGTTGTTACTCTCAGTGTGTTTTGAGTGACAGTGTGTGTTATCTCAGTGAGGGTTGTGTAGTGTTTTTACTCTCAGTGTGTTCTGAGTGACAGTGTGTGTTATCTCAGTGAGGGTTGTGTAGTGTTGTTACTCTCAGTGTGTTCTGAGTGACAGTGTGTGTTATCTCAGTGAGGGTTGTGTAGTGTTGTTACTCTCAGTGTGTTCTGAGTGACAGTGTGTGTTATCTCAGTGAGGGTTGTGTAGTGTTGTTACTCTCAGTGTGTTCTGAGTGACAGTGTGTGTTATCTCAGTGAGGGTTGTGTAGTGTTGTTACTCTCAGTGTGTTCTGAGTGACAGTGTGAGTTATCTCAGTGAGGGTTGTGTAGTGTTGTTACTCTCAGTGTGTTCTGAGTGACAGTGTGTGTTATCTCAGTGAGGGTTGTGTAGTGTTTTTCCTCTCAGTGTGTTCTGAGTGACAGTGTGTGTTATCTCAGTGAGGGTTGTGTAGTGTTGTTACTCTCAGTGTGTTCTGAGTGACAGTGTGTGTTATCTCAGTGAGGGTTGTGTAGTGTTGTTACTCTCAGTGTGTTCTGAGTGACAGTGTGTGTTATCTCAGTGAGGGTTGTGTAGTGTTTTTACTCTCAGTGTGTTCTGAGTGACAGTGTGTGTTATCTCAGTGAGGGTTGTGTAGTGTTTTTCCTCTCAGTGTGTTCTGAGTGATAGTGTGTGTTCTCAGTGAGGGTTGTGTAGTGTTGTTACTCTCAGTGTGTTCTGAGTGACAGTGTGTGTTATCTCAGTGAGGGTTGTGTAGTGTTGTTACTCTCAGTGTGTTCTGAGTGACAGTGTGTGTTATCTCAGTGAGGGTTGTGTAGTGTTGTTACTCTCAGTGTGTTCTGAGTGACAGTGTGTGTTATCTTAGTGAGGGTTGTGTAGTGTTTTTACTCTCAGTGTGTTCTGAGTGACAGTGTGTGTTATCTCAGTGAGGGTTGTGTAGTGTTTTACTCTCAGTGTGTTCTGAGTGAAAGTGTGTGTTATCTCAGTGAGGGTTGTGTAGTGTTGTTACTCTCAGTGTGTTCTGAGTGACGGTGTGTGTTATCTCAGTGAGGGTTGTGTAGTGTGTTTACTCTCAGTGTGTTCTGAGTGACAGTGTGTGTTATCTCAGTGAGGGTTGTGTAGTGTTTTTACTCTCAGTGTGTTCTGAGTGACAGTGTGTGTTATCTCAGTGAGGGTTGTGTAGTGTTGTTACTCTCAGTGTGTTCTGAGTGACAGTGTGTGTTATCTCAGTGAGGGTTGTGTAGTGTGTTTACTCTCAGTGTGTTCTGAGTGACAGTGTGTGTTATCTCAGTGAGGGTTGTGTAGTGTTTTTACTCTCAGTGTGTTCTGAGTGACAGTGTGTGTTATCTCAGTGAGGGTTGTGTAGTGTTGTTACTCTCAGTGTGTTCTGAGTGACAGTGTGTGTTATCTCAGTGAGGGTTGTGTAGTGTTTTTACTCTCAGTGTGCACTGAGTGACAGTGTGTGTTATCTCAGTGAGGGTTGTTTAATGTTTGACTACACTGAGGGACAGTGTGTGTTATCTCAGTGAGGGTTGTGTAGTGTTTGGCTGCACTGAGTGACAGTGTGTGTTATCTCAGTGAGGGTTGTGTAGTGTTTGGCTACACTGAGTGACAGTGTGTGTTATCTCAGTGAGGGTTGTGTAGTGTTTGGATGCTCTGAGCCTGTGTTGAGCGTGTGTTAAGAGTTGTGTTGCTGAATGAGTTGTGCAGGTGATGTGAAGTGTTTAGCTCAGGTGACTGTTGCTGTGCAGACTGTAGTTAGAGTTTTGCACATGTAGCTCCAGTTGTGCTCACTGTCGTTTAGCAATCGAAAAAAAACTGTAATGTCAATGAAACTTTATGCGTTCATAATTTGGCATATAAAAAATGATGAAAAACCACAAATGTAATAGTGTTCATATATCATACATGTTTTTATCAAAAGATCCACTTGCACGACAGATGAAATAACAGTTTTTCTTTTTCTTTTTCTATTTTTTGAATTGGGACTTTTCGAATTTATCGATTATTTATTTTGGTTGAATGTAAAAATATTAATTTTAGGATAATTGAACTTAATTAACTAAATTGTTTTGGACAAAATTAAGACTGTTAACCTTATTTAACTAAACGGCATTGGATTAACCTTATGTAATTAACTTAAGTTTATTGAAATAAATAATGTTACATAAATCCAACGTAACCCAGTTACGTGGAACCTGTTGACATAAAAAAGTTAATTAAATTAATCATATATGATCATTTGAGAGAGGAAAAAAGTTCAGAGGCTCAAACTGAGCAAAAATATGCAATTTGCTGCAGATGCTATTATATTTCAATGGAAAAAAAAGTAAGATGAAATTCTGATGCTTGT
>JAPDVR010000015.1:42602669-42640169 GCA_026230005.1 Gila orcuttii | reverse complement strand
ACAGATTGTATCAAAGCTGCTTCACAGTATCAATCAAAACAACTTAACAATGTTTGTTTATTACTGGAAAAAAGACATCCAAGTTTGGTAGAGCTGATCAATGGTATGATTGGTTAATTAATTTGAATATCCCCAACTGAGCAAACCAAAGGCAACAGTGGCAAGGAACCGAAAAACTCCATCCAGTGACCTAATGGTGTCCTAACACCCCATCAGATGACCCAATGGAGAAAAAAAACCTTGGGAGAACCCAGGCTCAGTCGGGGGCCAGTTCTCCTCTGGCGTTTATGAACTAGAGGCCGAATTTACAGTAACTGTAAGATAAAACATTTATATGAATGCCTGGCTAAATAGATGCGTCTTCAGTCTAGTTTTAAACTGGGAGAGCAAGTCTGAGCTACGAACAATATCAGGAAGGCTATTCCAGAGCTTCGGAGCTAAATGTGAAAATGCTCTGCCTCCTTTGGTGGATCTGGATATCCTAGGAATGACCAGAAGCCTCGAATTTAGTGATCTTAAAGAGCGCGATGGATTGTAAGGCGATAGAAGATCCGTTAAATAGACTGGAGCTAAACCATTTAGAGCTTTATAAGTCAAAAGCAATACCTTGTAATTAATACGTAACTTTATAGGTAACCAATGAAGTGATGATAAAATCGGTGTTATATGATCATATTTTCTTGATCTAGTAAGAACTCTAGCGGCTGCATTTTGGACTAACTGTAGCTTGTTTATTGAAGATGCAGGACAACCAGCTAATAAAGCATTACAGTAATCTAGTCTCGAGGTCATGAATGCATGAACTAACTTTTCTGCATCAGAGACTGATAGCATATTACGTAGCTTAGCAATGTTTCTAAGGTGGAAAAACGCAGTTTTGTAACATATGAAATATGCTTTTCAAAAGACAGGTTGCAGTCTAATGTAACACCCAGGTATTTTACTGTAGCGGATAAAGTAACAGGGCATCCTTGTCACGGTTCGTAAATTCATTGTTCCTTCTTGTCTCGTGTAGTTGTTGTTATGTGTGTGGGCGTGTGTTTTGTGGGCGTGACGGCTCGTTCCACTTGATCAGTGATCAGCTGATCAATCTCCTCTCCAGCTGCATCCTATTTGCTCTCCCATAAATACTCACCGCATTCTTCTCTCATTGTCAGATCGTTGTTTGATGTCTCGTTCGTGTTTGGTCCTGTTCCAGTCGTCCTTGCTGTGTTGCGGTTGTTCCTGTCTTGGTCTCGTTTCCTGTTCCCGTTTGGATTACTCACTCTTCGTCACTTCTACACCCTGCACTTGGACTCTGGCCATCTTGTCCCTGCGTCACCAAACGAACTTGAGACTGTTCACTGTTTATCCTCATTAAACGAGTTACTTGCACTTTTGCTTCTGCCTCATTCGTCATGACAGAACGATCTGACCGTCAAATGGAAGCAGCGAGTAGTTCGTCGGCGTTGGAGGACTTTGTCAACACCAGCATTAGACGCATGGACAACCAGGAAAGAGGTCTTAACGACACTACTCGGGCCGTGCAAGCTTTGGTGACGCAGGTGTCCGAGCTCACCCAGCAACTACAACTTCTGCGAGCTCCCACTGCGCCGCCCACACCGGCCGTTCCCCCCACACCCCCGGAGAACGTTCCACAGGCGGAGCCCCGTCTGCCCATACCACAGTCCTATGCTGGTGAGCCTAATTTTTGCAGAGCATTTTTGAATCGGTGTTCTATGCATTTCTCATTGCAGCCCAGGACCTTTATCAACGAACAGGCTAAGGTAGCCTTTGTGCTCACGCTGCTCACGGGGAAGGCAGCGCTATGGGGGACGGCGGTGTGGGAGAACCAAGATCCCTGCTGCACCTCGTTCCAGACACTCGCCGCCGAAATGAAGAGGGTGTTCGACAGAGCCATCGCCGGAAAGGAGGCAGCTCGCATGCTCACCGAACTCAAGCAGGGCGAGAAATCGGTATCGGAATATTCTATCGAATTTAGAACCCTGGCGGCTGAGTGTCGATGGAACGAGGAGGCGCAGTGGGACGTATTCCTGCATGGGTTGGCTGACCGCGTCCAGAAGGAGATTTATGCCCTGGACCTCCCCACTTCATTGAATGCCTTGGTGGACCTGGCCCTCCGAGTTGATGCACGCCTGACCAGAGTGGAACGGTGGAGACTGCCCAACCGATCTCTAGAGGGTGCCGAGAATCAGCGGTCCAGCGGCGGGGACGCGGTCAGCCCCGTCTACGATCACGAACCCATGCAGGTCGGGCGAGCTCGGCTTTCTCGGGAGGAGAAGGAAAGGCGGAGATCCCAAGGGCTTTGTCTGTACTGTGGAGCCTCGGGCCATTTCGCCTATAACTGCCCAGTAAAAGGCACAGCCCGGCAGTAAGTATGAGGCTACTGTCGGGTGGGATCTCCGCTGCAAAGACCTCATCTACATCTACACTCCTCCCGGGAAGACTAAGATGGTCTACTCACGATCACAATTGTCAAGCACTGGTGGACTCGGGAGCCGAAGGTAATTTTATGGACCGTTCGTTTGCACAGAGGTTTCAAGTTCCTATTTTTCCACTCACACACAAGATAGCAGTCCACGCACTCAACGGCCAAGATCTACCCACCATTTCTCTCATCACCGGACCCATCACGCTTATTACATCTGGCAATCACTCGGAAACTATTTCTTTTTATGTATTGGACTCCCCTCTTGCACCCATCGTACTTGGACACCCATGGCTAATCAGACACAATCCGAAAATAGACTGGCAGCAGAGAGCAGTATTGGAGTGGAGCAGTAAATGTCATGAGTCCTGTCTTGTGTCTGCTTGTTCGTCTGTTTCTGTTTCTGTCTTTCAGGAGGAGGCAATGGATTTATCTAACGTGCCCACGGAGTATCTAGACCTGAAGGAAGTGTTCAGTAAGTCTCGCGCTGCTTCTCTTCCTCCGCATCGTCCCTATGACTGTGCCATAGATTTACTGTCAGGTAAGTCTCCGCCTAAAGGCAAACTTTATTCGCTCTCTGTACCAGAGAGGGAGGCTATGGAGAAATATATTTCTGATTCTCTAGCAACGGGGTTCATCCGTCCTTCCTCATCTCCGGCGGGGGCGGGGTTCTTTTTTGTGAAGAAGAAGGATGGATCCCTGCGACCTTGTATTGACTACCGGGGGCTGAACAACATCACGGTAAAGAATACTTATCCTTTGCCGTTGATGTCTTCAGCTTTCGAGAGGTTGCAGGGAGCGTCGGTCTTTACTAAATTGGACTTACGTAACGCTTATCATTTGGTCCGCATCAGGGAGGGGGATGAATGGAAGACTGCTTTTAACACCCCCAGGGGTCATTTTGAATATTTGGTTATGCCGTTCGGGCTGTCCAACTCCCCAGCAGTCTTCCAGGCACTCGTCAACGACGTGCTGCGAGATATGGTTGATCAGTTCATATATGTTTACCTGGATGACATATTGATTTTTTCGTCTTCTCTCCAGGAACACGTGCAGCACGTTCGGCGAGTGCTTCAGAGGTTGCTAGAGAATGGGCTTTTTGTCAAGGCGGAGAAATGCGATTTTCATGCACAGTCTGTTCCTTTCCTAGGATACATTGTGTCGACTGAGGGTATACGTATGGATCCTGAGAAGGTTAAGGCTGTGGTGGATTGGCCAAGTCCAGATTCCCGTAAGGCCCTACTGAGGTTTCTGGGGTTTGCCAATTTTTACCGGCGGTTTATTCGCAACTTCAGCCAACTAGCCTCGCCTCTGACCGCTTTGACCTCCCCCAGAACGACGTTCAGGTGGTCAGATGCAGCGGAAGCTGCGTTTGCCAAACTCAAAGGCCGGTTTATTTCAGCCCCCATTCTCGTTTCCCCTGATACTTCACGTCAGTTCGTGGTGGAGGTCGACGCGTCAGAGGTGGGGGTAGGTGCAGTGATTTCCCAACGTTCTCCCACAGACGACAGAATGCATCCATGCGCGTTTTTTTCCCATCGTTTATCTCCTGCCGAACGCAACTATGACATTGGTAATAGAGAGTTGTTGGCAGTCAAGCTAGCGTTGGAGGAATGGCGTCACTGGTTAGAAGGGTCGGGGGTACCTTTTATCGTTTGGACCGATCACAAGAATCTGGAATACATTAAGACGGCCAAAAGATTGAACTCCAGGCAGGCTCGGTGGGCACTTTTTTTCGGACGTTTTGACTTTACTCTCTCGTACCGCCCAGGTTCCAAAAACGTTAAACCTGATTCTTTGTCACGCATTTTTGATCATTCCGAGCGCCCGTCTACTCCCGAGTGTATTTTACCCGAGACTCTGTTTGTCTCCACTCTTGTATGGGAGGTCGAATCGAAGGTCAGGAAGGCCTTAGAAGGGGTAACGCCTCCGCCCGGTTGCCCACCGAACCGTTTGTTTGTACCGGAGGGATTACGGTCTGAGGTCATTCAGTGGGGGCATTGTTCCAACGTGGCTTGTCATCCAGGAGTCAGTCGAACCAAGTTTTTGGTCAAGCAACGATTCTGGTGGCCACTTATGGCTCAGGATGTTCACGATTTTGTTTTGGCTTGCTCAGTTTGTGCCATTGGTAAGACTTCCAATCGTCCTCCTGATGGGTTACTTCAACCGCTGCCAGTCCCTTCGAGACCCTGGTCCCACATTGCGCTAGATTTTGTAACCGCCCTCCCACCCTCTCGAGGGAACACGGTAGTTTTGACCGTGGTGGACCGGTTCTCGAAGGCGGCCCATTTCATTCCCTTGCCCAAATTACCCTCAGCCAAGGAGACAGCGTTGACCGTCGTGGATCACGTCTTTCGCTTACATGGCCTCCCGACAGACGTGGTCTCCGACAGAGGACCCCAGTTTGTGTCAAGATTTTGGCGAGAATTTTGTAGGTTATTGGGGGCGACTGTCAGTCTGTCCTCTGGGTTTCATCCCCAGAGCAATGGTCAAACTGAGAGAGCCAACCAAGATTTAGAGAGAACATTACGATGTTTGGTCTCTAAGAATCCTTCCTCGTGGAGCCAACAACTGTCTATGGTGGAGTACGCCCACAATTCATTACCAGTGTCATCTACGGGCCTGTCTCCGTTTGAGTGTAGTGTAGGTTACCAGCCACCTTTATTCCCTAGTCTGGAATCCGAAGTCGCGGTCCCCTCCGCCCACGCCTTCGTCCAGAGGTGTCATCACACTTGGACTAGAGCCCGAGAGACTCTACTCCAAGTGGGAGCACGCACCAAGGCCAAAGCCGATCGCCACCGGTCTAGGCCTCCCGCATACGTCGTTGGTCAAAAAGTGTGGCTTTCTACCAGGAACATTCCTCTCCGATCCGTCTCTAATAAACTTGCTCCCAAATTTATCGGCCCGTTCACTGTCACCAAGATCATTAGCCCGGTGGCAGTCCGCCTCAAACTCCCTCCAGTGTACAGGAGGATACATTCCGTCTTTCATGTGTCAAAAATAAAACCCATGTTTCGTTCTCATATTAATCCGCCAGTCCCGGTTGCCCCACCGCCGCGACTCGTAGAAGGGGAACCCACATATTCGGTTAATCGTATTCTGGACTCGAGACGGAGGGGACGCGGATTCCAGTATTTGGTGGACTGGGAAGGTTACGGTCCGGAGGAGAGAAGTTGGGTTCCTGCAAGAGACATTTTGGATCACTCTCTTATCGATGATTACAATCGACAGGTAAGGGAGTCTGGGAACGCCGGGAGGCGTTCCTAGGAGGGGGGGTACTGTCACGGTTCGTAAATTCATTGTTCCTTCTTGTCTCGTGTAGTTGTTGTTATGTGTGTGGGCGTGTGTTTTGTGGGCGTGACGGCTCGTTCCACTTGATCAGTGATCAGCTGATCAATCTCCTCTCCAGCTGCATCCTATTTGCTCTCCCATAAATACTCACCGCATTCTTCTCTCATTGTCAGATCGTTGTTTGATGTCTCGTTCGTGTTTGGTCCTGTTCCAGTCGTCCTTGCTGTGTTGCGGTTGTTCCTGTCTTGGTCTCGTTTCCTGTTCCCGTTTGGATTACTCACTCTTCGTCACTTCTACACCCTGCACTTGGACTCTGGCCATCTTGTCCCTGCGTCACCAAACGAACTTGAGACTGTTCACTGTTTATCCTCATTAAACGAGTTACTTGCACTTTTGCTTCTGCCTCATTCGTCATGACAATCCTACTATGTTAAAGTCGTGCTGTGAAAGGTTTTGTGGACGGTTTTTAGAACCGATAAGTATTACCTCGGTCTTGTCTGGATTTAATAAAAGAAAATTACGCGTCATCCAATCTTTTATATCTTTAACACAATCTGTCAATTTGGATAATTTAGCGTATTCATCTGGCCGTGATGAAATATATATTTGAGTGTCATCAGCATAACAATGGAAACTAATTCCATGTTTCCTTAGAATATTACCAAGTGGCAGCATATAAATTGAGAATAATAAAGGGCCTAACACAGATCCCTGCGGCACTCCATAGTTTGCCGAAGTTATAATTGATTTTTCTCCATTTAAGTAGACGAAATGGTAGCGGTCAGATAAGTATGACCTGAACCAGCTTAATGCTTGTCCTTGAACACCAGTGTAATTTTGTAGTCGATCTAAGAGTATTGTGTGATCTATAGTATCGAACGCAGCACTAAGATCAAGTAAAACTAGTACTGAGATACAGCCTTGGTCCGAAACTAAAAGTAAATCATTTGTGATTCTAACAAGCGCAGTTTCAGTGCTATGATGTGGCCTGAATCCAGACTGAAACTTTTCATAGATGTTGTTTTCTTGCTAGAAAGAGCCGAGTTAAGCGGACACAACTTTTTCTAATATTTTTGACATAAAAGGAAGATTCGAAATGGGTCTGTAATTTGCTAGGTTATTTGGATCTAATTGTGGTTTCTTAATAAGAGGTTTTATAACTGCCAGCTTGAACGTTCTTGGAACATGACCTAAAGATAAAGATGAGTTAATAATATTGAGAAGAGGCTCTTCCACTATAGGTAACACTTCTTTCAGTAGTTCAGTTGGTATAGGATCTAATAAACATGTTGTTGTTTTAGATGAAGTGATAAGTTTATTTAACTCTTTTTGTTCTATGGTTGTAAAGCATTGTAATTGTTCTTGCGGGGTGATAATTGCGGCCAAATTATAAGGCGCGAGCAAAGATCGAACGTTTACGATTTTGATTCTGATGCTTTCAATTTTCTCTGTGAAAAAGTTCATGGAATCATTACTACTAAACTGTAACGAGGTATTTTGTTCAGACGACGTCTGTTTATTTGTTAGTCTAGCCACGGTATTAAATAAAAACCTTGGATTATTTCGGTTGTTTTCTATTAATTTGCTGAGGTGCTCAGCCCTAGCCGTTTTAAGTGCCTTTTTATAAAGTGACATACTGTCTTTCCACGCGATTCTAAAGACCTCTAAATTAGTTTTTTTTTTCATTTGCGCTCTAAATTAAGGGTTTCTCTCTTTAAAACATACGTAGTATTATTGTACCATGGTGCTATACTTTTTTCTCTGACCTTTTTTAATCTAATGGGTGCAACAATATCCAATGTTCTAGAGAGAATGGTGCTCATAGTGCTAGTTAGTTCGTCTAGTTCATCTGTTTTTTTGGGTTCAGGCAGCAGCTGAGACAGATCAGATAAGCTATTTGAGAAATGATCTATGGTGGATGGACGAATTGTTCTACCTGGTCGATAACGTGGCGCAGCATGACATATTACAGCAGTGCGTAATATGCAAGTTACCAAGTAGTGGTCAGTGACATCATCACTTTGTGGAATGATATCTCTATCGGTTGGATCGGTTCCATATGATATAATTAAATCGAGTGTATGATTAAGACGATGAGTTGGTCCGGTGACGTTTTGCTTGACCCCGAAGGAGTTTAATAAATCTGTAAACGCAGCCCCTAACGCATCATTTAAATTATCTACGTGTATGTTAAAATCTCCAACAATTAATGCTTTATCGACGTTGACCAAAAGATCTGATAGAAAGTCAGCAAACTCTTTTAGGAAATTGGCGTAAGGCCCTCGAGGTCTATATACGGTAGCCAATGCTAGAGATAATAGGGATTTTTTTTTTACATCTAAGAGCGTAACATTTAGCACAAGCACTTCAAACGAATTAAACCTATGACGAGTTTTCTGAGTAACATTAAGGATATCTCTGTAGATTGTTGCAACACCGCCGCCACGACCGATCAGACGGGGCTCATGCTTATAACAGTATCCTGGCGGAGTAGACTCATTTAGACCGAAATAATCATTTGGTTTAAGCCAGGTTTCAGTAAGGCACAGAACATCGAAATTATTATCTGTGACCATTTCATTTACAATAACCGCCTTAGGTGTGAGCGATCTAATGTTTAGAAGACCTAGCTTTAGAAATTGTTTTTGTTCACTAATAGCGAGATTTTTTGTTTTAATAACAATTAGATTTTTTCTAGATCCCGCAGTAGATTTATTATTTGATCTTAGTAAACGAGGAATATACACAGTTTCTATGCAATGTTCTACACTAGTATTAATATCAATTAAATTGGTGCAGTAGAGACTGTGATTTGGATTTTTGGTTACTAGTCAAATGGTATTTAACATATTGGAGATGTTATCCGACAGAAGATCTGCCCCGACTCTACTTGGGTGTAAGCCATCAGCGCGGAAGAGCCTTGGTCGCTCCCAAAACAGATTCCAATTATTTACAAAAATCAGTTTCTGCTCATTGCACCATGACAATAACCATTCATTTAGCGCGAATAATCTACTGAACTTTTCATGCCCTCGTCGGTACGTAGGAAGCGGTCCAGACACAATAATCGATGTTTCAGGCGATGTGCTGCGTACCGTATCGATAAGGCTCCTGAAGTCTTTCTTCAGAACCTCCGTCTGTCGCAGCCTAATGTCGTTAGCTCCCGCGTGCAGCACAACAGCTCCGACACGCTCGTCACCGTTCAAGATCTCAGTTACCCGCGCAGTGATATCGAGAACACGAGCACCAGGAAAGCAGTGACTGTGCACCTTACTTTTACCTAACGTAGCATGGACATGTCGGACGGTGGAATCGCCATTGATCACAGCATCGCGTTCCGTTTCGCGAAGAGGGGAGAAGCTGTTCTGAGTGGAGATCTCGAAAACCGGGAGGGGCGAAAAGATTCTTGTCCTGGCTCGCGGCTTCCGCGGAACCACCCAGGCTTCGTGGTGGTGTGTTGGAGCCGGAGTGAATGAAATCATGGCTGATCGTGACCTGGACGCTCGGGACCAATGCTGAGAAACGCACGGAGTAGACGAGGTCAGCGTCAGCGGGTTACTAACGTTAATCACTGATCCGTGTGCATCAGCGCGTGATGTTTCAAGAGCTAAACGCCGGTCTCTCAGCTCAGCTTGTCTCTCTAGAAGGTCACGGATCTGCTTTTCTACAGCTTCTAATTCAGACTGCACCGCGAGCAATTCAGATTTGTTCTCATCTGCACCAAAAGGTAGATAACATACACCTGATATATTCGCCATTTTTAACAGATGGACAGTAAGTTAACAGTGATGCAACCAGTGATACTATTAATATTTATACTAATTAATGACTCAAGTCTTGGGTAAAAACCGTCTTTTTAGTGGTATGGGTGTAATGTAGACGCACGATAGACGGGAAAACAAACAAACTCACAGCGTGCAACGAGGCTGACAAAACCAGTCGATCGCAGAGCGAACAGCAGTGAAGCGGTGTCTCGCTCTACGACCAACAACCAATGTTCAAACCTTGCGCAAACAAACAAACGCAAACAAACAAACTCACAGCGGGCAACGAGGCTGACAAAAGCAGTCGATCGCAGGGCGAACAGCAGTGAAGCGGTGTCTCGCTCTACGACCAACAACCAATGTTCAAACCGTATTTGCGCAAACAAACAAACGCAAACAAACAAAATCACAGCGGGCAACGAGGCTGACAAAAGCAGTCGATCGCAGGGCGAACAGCAGTGAAGCGGTGTCTCGCTCTACGACCAACAACCAATGTTCAAACCGTATTTGCGCAAACAAACAAACGCAAACAAACAAAATCACAGCGGGCAACGAGGCTGACAAAAGCAGTCGATCGCAGGGCGAACAGCAGTGAAGCGGTGTCTCGCTCTACGACCAACAACCAATGTTCAAACCGTATTTGCGCAAACAAACAAACGCAAACAAACAAAATCACAGCGGGCAACGAGGCTGACAAAAGCAGTCGATCGCAGGGCGAACAGCAGTGAAGCGGTGTCTCGCTCTACGACCAACAACCAATGTTCAAACCGTATTTGCGCAAACAAACAAACGCAAACAAACAAACTCACAGCGGGCAACGAGGCTGACAAAAGCAGTCGATCACAGGGCGAACAGCAGTGAAGCGGTGTCTCGCTCTACGACCAACAACCAATGTTCCAACCGTATTTGCGGTTCCAGCCGTATAATGGTTGTGTAAATGAAATGCATCATTAGAGATACTATAATCCTGTCATTTTAAAGTCTCCCTGTGGTAAAAATCAAGTTGTTTACATGTCTATGTGGTGTTTTTAATATGCTTTAAGACAAAGCATGTGTAAATTCATAAATCGACAGCATTGCTGAGTATTTTCTCCTTAAAACTGCAGTGAACCAAAGACAGTCTCAAAAACACGCTTTGAAATCGCTGGTTTTTCTGACGTCACAAACTACCTTGTAACCAATCAGATCAACGTGTGATCGTCAACCAGTGGATCTCTGAGTGAGTGAGTGGAGGCGGGGCTAATTTGCATATTCATAGAGCCACGCATACTAAATGAGGCAAGGGTGTCGAGTTACATGCAAGATATTTTAAGGCATGAAGAACATTTTTTCAAAGAAAAAACATTTAAATATGTCATTTTGGTGATCAAAGATGAGTTTTAAGGGATAAAATGATTGATACAGGGGGACTTTAAAAATGTTCAGCGGTTCAGGATGAATTGCACTGTGATTTTTAGCATGCAAAATTTCTTTATGCAATACAGAAAGCTTTAAAGTTTGTGTACTTTTAATTAATATAAGATGTCACACTGTGAAGTATCGATCTCCTCTTAGTCGCGCAAGTTCATCAACTCTCAAACGTAACTTCTTTGCATTAGCCTGGATAATTTTATGGAATATTTTAACACGACAATGATATGCTTAAAACTGAGAAGTTTTTCCTTTGAAATTTCCACGTATAGATGACACCATTGTCAAAACGATCCCCATTCACATGGATCCGCGAAAACGGATAAAAAACCCTGTATTCTGCTGCCAGGCCATTAGATGGCGATGAAACACTACACACTGAACACGTAATACGCATGCATCTTCAGAGATTCACGTTTTTGTTGTTTACACTGAGACCGTTTTCAAAAACTTGCACTTTGAAACCCGTTTTTGAAAGTTTGCATTTCCAGGCACCCAAAACGCTGTTTTTGTGTAAACTAACAACCAAAACGCATTAATTTTAAAAAAAGTTTTAGTTGAAAACAGTGTTGTGTAAAAAGCCCCTTAGTTGCACGCAAATGAATGGAAGTCAATGGAATGAAAAGTGACTGTGCATTTAGTGCTGGAGGTTTAACACAAACCCTCAGAAACAGACACTTTATCACACAAAGTCTGTATTGAATGCATCATGTGATTGACATGTTCGCCATGTCAGTGAAATGCTCTTAACTGCAGGATTAGGACACAATATCGAGCCTCTTCAGTCAGATTTCAGCTGAACTCTCCACTTGACTGTGTCAGATATGCTCTGTGTGAATGCTGTGTGTGTTTCGCTGACTGACGAGACGTTGTAATCATTCAAACACCCGGATTTACTGACACAACAGCTTCAGTATCTGCAGTGAGGTCATGAGTAAAGCATGGGATCCTCTGATGCACGTTTGAACAGATGCTGTGCGACACAGATTTTTTTGCGAGCGTGTTTTGACTACGTTTACAGTGTTGCCGTTGTAGCGTTAAATGTTTTGCGTTTCTGATTAGCGGTTGCGTTCGCAAACATCTGCAGGAGTCTGATTATGTCTCTCTTACATTTACACCCTTATTTCAATAGCAGATGTGACGGGAGTTCATTAAATATAATCATGGTTTTATGGCTCATGTGTTATAAATAAAATCAAGCTTTTATTTCAGGGAATTTACATGTGCAACTGGAGGATAAACTTGATTTGTGAGTGACGCTTGAACATGTAAAGCTCATTGCAATTGTTGAGGGTGGTTGTTAGGGTGTTGCTATGCAGTTAATATGACTTTTTGTATGTGGTTGTTAGGGTATTGCCGTGCAGTTGCTAGGATGTTGTGGGTGGTTGTTGGGGTGTTGCTATGCAGCTGCTATAATGTTGTGGGTAGTTGCTATAGAGTTGCTGGAATGTTGTGGGTTGTTAGGGTGTTGCTTTGCACTCGTTCAAGTGCTGAGGTTGATTGTTAGCATGATGCTGTGCAATCAGCGTGTTGCGGTTGGTAGCTAGGCAACTACCCTAGTAGCTACCCACAGTTGCTAGGATGTTGTTAGGGTGTTGTTATGCAGTTGCTAGGATGTTATTGTTAGGGTGTTGTTATGCAGTTGCTATGATGTTGTTGTTAGGGTGTTGCTATGCATTTGCTAGAATGCCGTGGGTGTTTGCTAGGGTGTTGCTATGCATTCACTAGTGTGGATAGAGCGTTGCTATGCAGTCGCTAAGGTGTTATGGCCAGTTAAAATGTTGCTATACAGTCACTAGGGTGTTGGGTGTTGTTAAGGTGTTGCTATGCACCCGTTCGAGTGCTGATGTTGATTGTTTGCATGATACTGTGCAATAACTAGGGTGTTGTGGGTGGTTGTTAGGGCATTGCTATTCAGTTGATAGAGTGTTATTGCTGGTTTCTAGGGCATTGCTATGCAGTCCCTATGGTGTTGTAGGTGATTGTTAGGGTGTTGCATAAATGTGTCTCCACAAAACAGATGTAATCTGATTTACTACTTCTGTGCTGTATGCAAATAAAGATCTGCTCCATGTAAATATGATAAATATGATTTCCAGATATGTTCATGTCACTGAACCGAGCAGGTTAGTGTATTTTTGTATGACTTAACTGTAATAATTTGACCATTTTGGAGTCTGAGCTTGTTATACTGTCTGTTTTCTGCTGGATTTTTATGGATGTGATGGTTTTCTTTCTGTTCTGACCTTCTGTTTAAAACCCTTTCTGTGGTAAATTGGTATAAAAAGACCACACAAGAGAGAGGAATGCAGGAGGGTCAGTTTATTAATAATACATAATACATTCTTCAGCAACAGGTAATTCCCACACAACACAAGCATATATCCCCTAGTGCTAAAACTGGAATTGCTAGAATGAACTCAATCTACTACACTTTCTTTCTGTGTCAGATTTAAACAGTGATTCGGTGAGTATTTGGGGTTCTACTACGAAACAAACTGCTGAAGAAACCGTGTGATGATGTCTAGGGTTGGACTGGATGTTGAGATGTTTTTCTATCTCCTGGCTGGTTTGTAATGTCCACCGTGTGTCGTCCACATCTGATTTATCACCGGCTCTGTCTGTGGGATTGGGTTGGTATCTCTGCTAAATGAAAAAGCACAGTAAAGATTACTATGAGGCAATAACTCTTCACCTTTCACCCGCGCCCACTCATCTCTCTCAGGCCTGTGTATATAACGTTTGTGTGTGTGTGTGTGTGTGTGTGTGTCTCTCTCTCTCTGTGTGTGTGTGTGTGTGTGTGTGTGTGTGTGTGTGTGTGTGTGTGTGTGTGTGTGTGTGTGTGTGTGTGTGTGTGTGTGTCTGTGTCTGTGTCTGTGTCTGTGTCTGTGTCTGTGTCTGTGTGCGTGTGCGTGTGCGTGTGCGTGTGCGTGTGCGTGTGCGTGTGCGTGTGCGTGTGCGTGTGCGTGTGCGTGTGCGTGTGCGTGTGCGTGTGCGTGTGCGTGTGCGTGATATGCAAATTGCAATCTAATTATTTAATATCTAATAGATATTTTGCTCTGGAGAAGAAGACAAAATCCTAAATGAGATCATCTTTTCTTTTCTTTGCAGTTGTAATGCTCCTGTCTCTGTTACACCAGAGTTCATGCTTTACATGTTTTCCTGTTCATATATATATTTTTTTTTTATTGAATAATAAAACAAAATGGCCATTAGAAGCCACCCGAGCTCCTGAGGGAAAACACTGGCATTTAACATTCAAGCATTGATTTGAACTTCTCAGGGAAAAAATACTCTGTCAATTTCACGTTGAATGAGACGATGTGTTTCGGAGCGCAGAGACTCTTCTGTCACACATAGACTTTATTCACAGCAGCGCCATCTTTGATTTTGAATGGGAATGAAAGCGAGGCTGTGAGGGACAGACATCCATCTCTTCAATGGGCTGTACTGTTATTTAATGTGTTTTTGAATTGTTCTGCCCATGAAACACTGGAAAAATATCTTTCCAAGAAATTTCAGTTGACAAAAAACTCCCGACAATATGAGCAGTGGAAAATTGTAATCCAATCACAGCTTAATCGCTGCTCTGAATAAAGTCTATAACTCACAGTAAAAGCCTCGAGCTTCAGTGTCAAAGAGATCAGAGAGGATCAGACTGACACAAACACATATTAACTTAATGAAACATCAAGCTACTGATGTTTACCTGTGTGTTTAATGTCTATCAATGTTGAAAACCGTGAAAAACTGAGATACATTTCCCGCATTCTTTGATGAATAGAATGTTCAAAAGAACAGCGTTTATTTGAAATAGAACCTTTGAAATGTCACTGTATCACAGAAAAGTTTGTTTACCTGCTGCATTCAACCATGTACAGAATAATCACTGACAATTATGTCATTCATACAGTGTTGTGTTGTGTTGTGTTGTGAGGAATGCATATTGCTCTTGTCCCTATTCAAGGACTTGAATCATTAGCGAATCCTTCAAAGTAAAGTTAAAATGCATGACTGAACATTGAACGAATCTCTTGTGAAACCAGACTGTGTTTCTCTGTCGTCCTGCTGTGGAACCGGAAGTGATTGATAACATCTGTCGACTCTGTCAAATACTGTTACACGGTAGTTCTGATGATGTATGTCTACACTGACACAGGCTGAAAAAATAACGGGTGAACTTCAGGTTTGAGTTCCTGTGATATTTTTGGCCCAACATGAGGACTTGAGATGAAATTTGATGATTCACGCGGCTTAAAAACAGACTCACTTTTAGTTTCTTTCAGCCTCTGGGCAACATTTGATCAGTTCAGGGTTTTTATATGACAAATCCAAATGCAGGTCGTTTATAATGTGGTTTGTGAATGATAAAACCCCGAGTTTCACTTTTTTTTGCGTAATTCCAAATATATTTGTCCATTGCATTTTACTTTACTAATCTCATGCATGACTGTATGAAGTTTGTACACTGCAAAAAAAAGTATTTTTGTCAAATATCAAAAAATTCTTAAATCAAGAAGCATTTTCTATATAAGAAAAATGACAAGATGTTTAGTCTTTTTCCTGGGGAAAGAAAATTCTAAATTAAGTGCATTTTGCTTAAAACAAGTACAATTATTTGCAATGGGCTAAGAAAAATAATCTTAATGCAAACGTAAAATAAGATTTTTTGGCAGATAATTTTACTTGTTTTACGCAAAATGTGCTTAATTTAGTTTTTTTTTTTATCCCAGGAAAAAGACTAAATATCATATATAGAAAATGCATCTTGATTCAAGATTTTTTTTTTTTTTTTTGACTGGAAACAAGACAAAAATACCAAGTAAGAATAGTCAAGTCAAGTCAAGTCATCTTCATTTATATAGCGCTTTTAACAATGTAGATTGTTTCAAAGCAGCTTTACAGAGATTAACACATAATTTAAGGTAACAGAGATTGGTTTGGTTTTATAGTGGTTCTTGAATAATGATTTTTCCAGCTAAAGTTAGTTTTGATTGATTCACTTCCGTCTAAATGATAATTTTTTATTAAATTAGGGGGCGCTAAGACGACACCGTTCTCTCTAAACAGACTTTAAACGCGTGTGATAGACGCTGATGGCGTTCACATGCACATTAAAAATTGATTCTATAGTTATGTGCGTTTGAATATATGTGCGCAGGTTTGTAATTCCTTAAAAACCATGCCTAAACAAACTTGTCTTGTCTATAAATTTTGATGCAGAATTTTATTTTATTTTATCACTTCGGGTAGGTACGCGAACTGAAAAATTCCACTAGGCTTTATCTGTAGAGTGGAATAGGGATCCTCCATAGGGAGAGGCTAGTTGGCACTTCAGCACTGCATTGTCATCGGGTCCAGGCGAAGGTCCTTCGTCAGATCTGGAAACGGCCTGGATCCGGCAGGCTGCGGCAAAACCTCGGGATAAACAAAGACACTAATATTAGCGTAGATGCCATTCTTCTTATGATGTAACAAGTACATCAGGATTTAAGGGAAGTGTTCCCAGTTCAATAGCATTTTTTGCAGTGTAGAAAGGGGACGTTTGCTCTTGAATCATGTGATCCATAACTACTCAACACAGACCTAGTGAATCAAATAGTTTCTGCTAGTTATTGCTAGTGTGAACTGTGTGTATTTCTCTTGCCATTCTTTTGCATCCCTTAAACAGTGCACTCAGTGTCTGAAAAACTTTTTTCTCTGCATTTCTCCTCTTCTCTAGTTTGCTTCTAAATCTAGTTGTCTAATAAACCTGGAATTGAATATTGTTGCTCTTTGATGAATTGCTTTTGTAAGTCTCTTTGTATAAAAGCATCTCTTAAATGCATAGATGCATAAATGCATTAAATATAATTTGATTGCATTGGTAATATTTAGGCTTGTTTCATAAGTGGTGCATATTTAATTCAATGTCTGTATCAGTATTATTTAAGTATTATTAGTAAGAGTTTAAATCATTTTAATTTAAATTTTAGTGTAAGTTTTAGTAATTTTGTCATATATATATGTATTTTTTACAAATATATTTCTATATAGCTTTAGTTTATTTAGTTTAAGTTTTAGTAATTTTAGTACTCAACTTAAACTAATTTATTTCAGTTAGCTGCTAAGGCAGCATTTATGATTTTAATACTTTTATTTTTAGTTTCCCATTCTTGATAACCATTTTATAGTTTATGACTATAAATACTTTGGTAACAGAAGCCTTATGTTCTGTTCAGTGCTGTATTCAGTCAAGCTCAGTCTGATGTTACTGTTACGTTCCTGAAACTCAAGGTTGTTGGTCTTTCAGACTTCGACGCATGTCATTTAAATTCAATGTAAATGCATATTTTGAACTCTTTTGAAACCCCAGCATCCAATCGATGTCCTTGAGGCAAAAATAATAACACAAGGCAATAATCATTTTGAGCATGCACAGACCGAACTCTATTCTTCCTCCAAATGAATACCTGTCCTTGCAGACTTTAGCGCTTCGATCAATGGCATCAGTCCAGTGGCCTTGCCTTCGACAGAGACCAAACACTTCCGTAGAGAGGAGGTCAATGAAGCATTCTGCCTCTATAAGTGCAGTGATCTATTCTTCTGCCAGGCTAATTGAGAACGAGAGAGAGACCGAGTAACCAGAACCTGTCTCTCCTCCCTCATCTGGAGTGTGAAGCACCCAATAAAAGCCATAAAAGTGCCAGGCTTAATTGCAAGTGATAGGAAACCCTGGACAGTCTGTGCTTCGCTCTCAGGCCTGAAGATCTCACGCTGGAATATAATCCAGCACCTCGTGAACGGGAAGATTCAGAGATACACGTTTCACTACAGATTTACTCTGTTCACAATGCATATGTGTGCGCTCTTTGATATGGAAGATTGTTTCACCACAGAATAAAACATTTAAAAAGATAATTGTGACTTTAAATCTTAGAATTGCGAGATATAAAGTCAAAATTGCAAGATATAAAGTCAGAATTGCGAGATATAAAGTAAGAATTGCGTGATTTAAAGTCAGAATTGCGAGATATAAAGTAAGAATTGCGTGATTTAAAGTAAGAATTGTGTGATATAAAGTAAGAATTGCGTGATTTAAAGTCAGAAGTGCGAGATATAAAGTAAGAATTGCGTGATTTAAAGTAAGAATTGCGTGATTTAAAGTAAGAATTGCGTGATATAAAGTAAGAATTGCGTGATTTAAAGTCAGAAGTGCGAGATATAAAGTAAGAATTGCGTGATTTAAAGTAAGAATTGCGTGATATAAAGTAAGAATTGCGTGATTTCAAGTAAAAATTGCATGATATAAAGTCATAATTGCGTGATTTTAAGTCATAATTGCGTGATTTTAAGTCATAATTTCATGATATAAAGTCATAATTGCGAGATATAAAGTCATAATTGCGAGATATAAAGTCATAATAGCGAGATATAAAGTCAAAATTGCGTGATATGAAGTCATAATTGCGTGATATTAAGTCGCAATTGCAAGAAATAAACTCGCAATTCTGACTTTTTTATCTCATATTTCTCACTTTATATCACGCAATTATCACTTTATAACACAATTGCGGCTTTATATCTTGCAATTATCACTTTATATCATGTAATTATCACTTTATAACACAATTGCGACTTTATATCACGCAATTATCACTTTATATCACACAATTATCACTTTATAACTTGGAAATGCGACTTTATATCATGCAATTATCACTTTATATCACGCAGTTCTCACTTTATAACACAATTGTGAGAAAAAAAGTCTGAATTGTGAGATAAAAAGTCGCAATTACCTTTTTTATTTTTTATTCTGTGGCGGAAACAAGCTTCAATACTTTGATATCATGTAAAGTGATCTACAATGATCTGTCATGTGTAATATAGAAAGACTGTGTGAGAAACATGCTGTCTGCATAGAAATTACCAGATGACGCCAACTTTGCATCGACATGCAAAACTATCAAATATTATCTTTGTTTCAGTTTTTCTTCCTGTGTTTATTTCCATCTCTATATATTCTATATAAGTGTATGAAGTCTTTGTCGTCCTGCATCATCTCTCCTCATGTCATCTTCACACAAACCTTCAGTTCCTGCACATCTTCTCTATCCTGAACACAGAGAACAGAAAGACGAGGACCGGAGGACAGTGAGTCCGGATGAACCGTGACAACAGAGAACATTCGACTCTCTCGTCCTGTTGCTGTCAGTTCATGTCGGTTTGCAGGATAATCCCGTGACGTTTCTGTTGCTTTGTCATGTGATCTGTCCCTGTTAGTGTCTCTGCCGACAGGAATAAATCTGTAGATCTGAGGATCTCGTGGCTTTTCTCTTCGGTTTCTCTGAAACTCTCTGTCTGTATATTGTAGTTTTAGGACGAGCTGTTTTGGATGTCAGAGGATCAGGTTTTCTTCTTGCTGTTTCCTATGTTATGCGTTTTATTAAGTTGTCATTTCTTGTTCGCGCATTCTGGACTTGTTGCTAAACATCTCCTTTTCTGATTCACAGAAGAAAGTAAGTGATATGGGGTTGAGCAAATGATGACAGAATTTTGAGTAGTGAACTATTAATTTATGTGTATATATGTTCACTCTCTAGATAGATAGATAGAGATAGATAGATACACAGATAGATAGATATATAGACAGATACACAGATAGATAGATAGACAGACAGACAGACAGACAGATAGATAGATAGATAGATAGATAGATAGATAGATAGATAGATAGATAGATAGATAGATAGATACACAGATAGATAGATAGATAGACAGACAGACAGACAGACAGACAGACAGACAGACAGACAGATAGATAGATAGATAGATAGGTAGATAGATAGATAGACAGACAGACAGACGGATAGATAGATAGATAGATAGATAGATAGATAGATAGATAGATAGATAGATAGATAGATAGATAGATAGATAGATAGATAGATAGATAGATAGATAGATAGATAGATAAACAGACAGATAGATAGACAGACAGACAGATAGATAGATAGATAGATAGATAGATAGATAGATAGATAGATAGATAGATAGATAGATAGATAGATAGATAGAAAGATAGATAGATAAACAGACAGATAGACATAGATAGATAGATAGATAGATAGATAGATAGATAGATAGATAGATAGATAGATAGATAGATAGATAGATAGATAAACAGACAGATAGACAGATAGATAGACAGACAGATAGATAGATAGATAGATAGATAGATAGATAGATAGATAGATAGACAGATAGATAGATAGATAGATAGACAGATAGATAGATAGATAGATAGATAGATAGATAGATAGATAGATAGATAGATAGATAGATAGATAGATAGATAGATAGATAGATAGATAGATAGATAGATAGATAGATAAACAGACAGATAGACATAGATAGATAGATAGATAGATAAACAGACAGATAGACAGATAGACAGATAGATAGACAGACAGATAGATAGATAGATAGACAGATAGATAGATACATAGATAGATAGATAGATAGATAGATAGATAGATAGATAGATAGATAGATAGATAGATAGATAGATAGATAGATAGATAAACAGACAGATAGACATAGATAGATAGATAGATAGATAGA
Source organism: Gila orcuttii (assembly GCA_026230005.1). Lineage (NCBI taxonomy): Eukaryota > Metazoa > Chordata > Actinopteri > Cypriniformes > Leuciscidae > Gila > Gila orcuttii. The sequence goes on along the minus strand of JAPDVR010000015.1, from coordinate 42,619,670 downwards.
TAGATAGATAAACAGACAGATAGACAGATAGACAGATAGATAGACAGACAGATAGATAGATAGATAGACAGATAGATAGATAGATAGATAGATAGATAGATAGATAGATAGATAGATAGATAGATAGATAGATAGATAGATAGATAGATAAACAGACAGATAGACATAGATAGATAGATAGATAGATAGATAGATAGATAGATAGATAGATAGATAGATAGATAGATAGATAGATAGATAGATAGATAGATAGATAGATCTATCATTGCCCCATCCATTCAATGTTAGTTAGTTTGACACACATTTGTAACAATTTTTTCCAGTGTTTTTTTTATGCAACCTGTCATAGAGACTGAGCACCATTATTTAATTATTTGTTTTCACACCGGTGTATTATAATCGTTATATTGCATTAACTTGCTTCACATGTCAGTCAGATGCTCTGTTTCTGTCTAAGCAGGTGTTTTTATTTTGTTGCACTGTGAACAAGACTTTCTGCCGGTTAACACTTTATTTTTATGGCCTTACTTTACTTACTTACTTTATTGTTTATTTTTACAGGGACAATGCACAATTAGAAGTAATTGCACCAGAGTTAGCTAAAAGCTAATTTGCATCTGCTGTCCCTGGGCAGGTAAACAAATAAAATAACATATACAATATTACATATACACCACATAAAACCTCACAATACATATGTCCAGGAATGTACGATTTACAAATCAGTATATAAAAACAGATAATTTACAACACAGTCATTAGTGGTTGCAGATTTGTTCTGATAGTAGCCAATACTTAAGCTTGTTTTTAAAAATTGTGAAGCTATCAATGTTTCGGATATTTATATCACGATATAAATTTCTCTACAATTTAGAGAACGATCTGTTATCAGAGGAAACTGTCTAAGTTATGCATTTCAGAAATGTACATATACAAATCACAGTTAGCGATAAATGTTAATAATTTAAGGCCGAAAAAATTAGCTCATTGAAGTTACTTCATGTTAACTTATTCTACTAATCCGAACCCTAAACCTAGCAGTCTACTTATACTCTAATGAGAGTTAGTTGACATGTTGTTGTGAAGTGTGTAAAGTTGACCATCAAAATAAAGTGTAATTAATAACTAGTGTGTGTCCCACAGGATCAGCTGTGTTCAGATAAATGATGCAGGAGGAGGAACTGCTGCGCTGTAATTTTAACTGCAGAATCCTCTGTGACTTCATTAATTGGAACAGAAAGCTTAAGTAATGAAACTCTCTGTCCCAAAATCTGACTCCAGAATCCGCAGAGACTCACCTTACAGACAGAAACCAGGGCTTTTCTCCAGGAATCTTCTGCAGTAAAAGCCTGTGACCTCCTTTATTCGCCATATTTTGGGATTGTGGGAACATGTGATGTTTGTTTCAGAGCTTATTGCTTTTTTAATTAAATTGAGACCTTATTTTTAACATAAGAACGCGGTCATTTGTAGCTTGAATATGCGAGGCTTCTGGTGTCATTCAATTTCAGTTATTTTTAGCTGCACAAAACAGCTTGTTATTCTGCTTTACATTGCAGACAAACGGGTATTATTATTTTAATGTATTGTTGTAAGTATAAACACACTGGTTTGTAGCACAGGTATTCACCATTTACTGCACTCTGTTAACAGGGAACAGAGAACGTTCTCAGAGCGTTACTTATGAACAAAAGTGTCAGGGTTCTGTCAGTTCTGTCTAGTCTATTTCTTGGTTTTGTCACAAGGCTCTGACACTCCTGTTTTGTCTTGTCTGTTTGCATTGTTTCATGTGCTTTCATGTCATGTTTTGTCTTGTGCCATTGTAGTCATGTTTGGTGTGAGCAAATGGCTTGTCGTGTGTTTCCGTGTGCCATGTCGATTGTCTAGCCCCGCCCATCTTGATACCTGATTATTGAATCATTATTCCCACCTGTCCTCCCTCATTACCTGCTCTTGTTTGCTTCCCTATTTATTCTCCTTGTGTTTTCAGTCCTGTGCTGGTTCTTCATCGTATGTAGGCCTACACTGTGTTTCCCTGCTGTGTGCTTCTGTCAAGTCAAAGTCAAAGTCAAGTCAACCCCCTCAGGGTAGTTTTTGTTGTATTTTGTTTTATTTTTATTATTAAAAAAGCCGATCAACTCTGCACTTCGCTCCTTTCTGACAAAAAGTTCTTCCAGTAATGTTAATAGAATGTTTGTGTAAAATTATCTGGTCTTTAAGAAGATAAGCACAAAAAAACATATATATTTATACAAAGTTCACAGAATACCATTGAAACTTTTTACCTGGAAATTTCAGTTGGATGTTTGTCTGACGGTTTTTGAATGTAACTGAAGTTTCGGAATGTTCAGAGAACATTCAAAAGTAACATTCCCATAATGTTTCTAAAATGGAATGTTCGCTTAACATTCGCAACATTTTAAAAACTGGACGTTCAGAGGACATTCAGAAATAAAGTTTTCATAACTTAAAGGGAACGTTAGCGAAACATTCTTAGAGCACACTCTAAAAATGCTGGGTTGTTTTAACCAAACTTTGCTTCAAATATGGACAAACCCAAACGTTGGGTTAAAAATGTTATTAAAAAATTTAACCCAATGGCTGGGTTTGTCCATATTTGACCCAAAGTTGGGTTAAAACAACCCAGCATTTTTTATTGTGCATATTTTTGTTAATGATTCTCGCACATTCACAGAAAATAGCTTCTGTGTTACAAAATAAGATATTCGACATAACGATTTACAGTGCAGATGAAGTCAAAGATGCAGGCCATCATTCCTGGTCTCCTGAAGAGGAGTGTGTTTAACAGCGTTTGTCAATGATCTTCTCCACCCTAGAGTTTACCTCAGCACACCTTCACTGCTGCAAAATCTATACGCTCGCGCATTAAATGTCATACGGACAATTTACAGTCATGCTTTTATTTCAATTGAAAATGAAAATACATCAAGTGTCGCCGCAGTCTGCGAGCCGTTTGAGTTTTTAATCAGGTGTACACCATTTGAAAATTGTTTACTGTAGTAAGTACTCATCTCACGGCGCGGAACATTTATGCCTTATATGACACAAAATCAATACGGTCTAAATAAACTTCAGCAACGAGGGAACACACATATATTTCTTTCCTTGTTGTTCATGGCTCTATAAATAATTATTGGGATTCATAAAACTGCTCTTTGACAAGCCATAACGTCCAGGTGGCTCCAATCCCAACTTTTAATATAAAATATTATCTTGAGTTTATAGTTTGTCGATTTGCTTGTAAATTCAAATACTTCTTTTCTTTCATTTTTTAATGTGTAAATCAAGAATCATAGAACCTCTAAGACTTCTTGTGTTGCTTTCTGGGGATGTTCTTGTCTCTGAGTGAGTTGAGGCCGGTTGCTAGGGTGTTGCTACCGTATGTCGTTGATGTTGTAAGTTTTCTTCCTTCATGAGCACGTGTTGATAAAGATGTATAAACGGCTCCTGACAGTGTTTCTCTGAGGTTTCTGTCCAGTGTTGGTCAGGCATCAGTGCTTCTCGACACTCGTTCAATGTGTCGACTGAATAACTCACTTTACTCTCCTCTAAAAGAGTGCATGTTTTTATCTGAGGAGAGTTTTATGGTTGCAAGAAAAAGGACTGTTGTTGCCCAGGAATTAAACTGGGGGAAAATGTGTGTGTGTGTGTGTGTGTGTGTGTGTGTGTGTGTGTGTGTGTGTGTGTGTGTGTGTGTCTATATATATATATATGTGTGTACTGTATGGATGTTATGTATATACATATATACTGTGTAGGCTATATTATTATTATAAATAATTACATTAATAACATATAATTAATTTAAATAAATAAAATTAATTATTTTACTGAAATAAATTGTTTTTGGTACCGAAATAAGAATTATTTAATGTAATTATTTATACAAATTTATTATATTCTTGTTTTGTAAACCTTACAAATAATCAGTTTTTTTCACTGCAAAACCTTTTCCAGCACAAATATAAACATCCTTAAATCAAGATACTTTTACTTGAGAAGCAAAATCACTGAAGATATTAAGTCTTGTTTTCTGAACAAGTTTTTAATTTTTTTTTTTTTTTACATAGTCACATTATTTTGAATTCACTTAATTTTTATAAATTTTTCTGAAAACAGGACTTAATATCTTCAGTCATTTTGCTTCTCCAGTAAATGTATCTTGATTTAAGGATGTTTCAGTATTCTTTTATATTTAGAATGACTTTATATTTATCGTTCTGGGTGTGAATGTGCCTTTCACTTCTTCTGCTGTTCAGGGATTCAGTCTCTATTTTGATTCAGTCTTTCCTTAAAACAAACCAGGAAAAACATCAGAGTCTTTCCAGAACAAATCCAAAGTACTTGTGAGACTAAAGCCCAAACGAATCCGAGAAGTTCCCATCATGCATCTGTCAGCAGTGATGTTGTTCTCTTCTGCTCTGTCTAGTGAGTCAGTAAATGAAGTTAAGCATCATGAGTTCAGTTTCAGACACTCAGTTCAGGGGTTCACCGGATAAACCTGCGTGTTTAGAGACGTTATTAACGCGTGTGAACTCACGCCTCAGTAATAATCCGCTTTCCTCTCGGTCCTGACGGAGCAAATGAACATCAGGCCTTTATAATCCAGACTCAGTGAAAGTGTGATCAGTTATAGGTGCTGTTTATACACATGCAATGAAATCTGAAATGATGGATTCTGGTGATAAAATCTGGGGATTATGGCTATGAGTTCTTCCATGTGCGGAGAGAGGGAGGAAAGGAAAGGTCTTTGTATAGACTAATCTTGTGTATTATTTTCATACAGGTGGCACAAGTACATGAAGAACATGTGATGTTATGAAGTCGTAGATAGATAGATAGATAGATATAGAAGGATAGACAGATAGATAGATAGATAGATAGATATAGACGGATAGACATAGATAGATGATAGATAGGTATAGACGGATAGACAGATAGATAAGATAGATAGATAGATAGATAGATATAGAAGGATAGACAGATAGATAGATAGATAGATATAGACAGATAGATAAGATAGATAGATAGATAGATAGATATAGACACTGATAGATAGATAGATAGATAGATAGAGATAGATAGATAGATAGATAGATAGATAGATAGATAGATAGATAGATAGATAGATAGATAGATAGATAGATAGATAGATAGATAGATAGAAAAATAGATATAGATGGATAGATAGATAGATAGATAGATAGATAGATAGATAGATAAATATAGACACTGATAGATAGATAGATAGATAGATAGATAGATAGATATATAGATAGATAGATAGATAGATAGAGATAGATAGATAGATAGATAGATAGATAGATAGATAGATAGATAGATAGATAGATAGAAAAATAGATATAGACGGATAGACATAGATAGATAGATATATAGATAGAAAGAGACGGCTAGACATAGATCGATGGATAGATAGATAGATAGATAGATAGATAGATAGATAGATATAGACGGATAGCCATAGTATAGATAGATAGAGATAGATAGATATAGACACTGATAGATAGATAGATAATGTTATATACTGCTGTAATACTATAGTATGAGAGCATGTGATTCTCAGCATTGCTCATTTCCCGGATGTTTTAAAATCGCAGTCATGATACTGAATAATGAATACAGAACACAGACAAAATCCCAATTAAACCTGCATTTGCCAGGATTAATTCTAGTTGTTAAACTGTATACAAACTAAACTAATCAAAGATCCACAAGGTTTAACAATCAGACTTCAGTAGTTACTGGAGACAAACAGAGGTCGTATGATTGCAGATGTTTTGATATGAAGTTTTTTATGACGCAGCTTTTAATGATTTCCAGTTTGATTAATCAGATAAAGGCTCTTGGTTATGAGGTTTATTACAGCAGGCTCCGCCCCTTCGTAAAATCTGACAAGCGCATGAAAAAATCAGCGAGAGTTGATTAATAACTCCAGACATGATGCAATCTTCATCTTTATTAAGATGTTGAAAGCTCTGCATGATGTGACCACACGGCTTTTCCAAACCGGACAGCAAGGAAGAAAAGGGTAGAAAAAGAGAAAAATGTGAGGTATTTGAGTGAGCGAGTGAGCGAGCGAGGGAAAGGAAGAAAGACACAGTGTTGGCCCAGGAATAATTAACAAATAGAGTACAGATGGCAAAAACAGATGGTTTCATTCGGGTTGTTCTGCAGATGAAGGCCGCTGATGATAATGGATTCTGCACTCAGACGCTGGACAAACGTCCTCTAGAAACATGAGCGTCTGAACAGAAACACTCAGTGCACAGACTGGCAAAGTTCAGGGAGACTTCAGTCCTGTAGAAATGCTTTCTAATGCACTCTACAATATAAAGCATCCGCAAAAAAATGCTTTTCTTACTTAGTATTTTTGTCTTGTTTCCAGTCTAAATAGCCTAAAATTCTAAAATAGACATAGACTGATAGACAGATAGATAGATAGACATAGACTGATAGACATAGATAGATAGACACAGGCCCTGTCCCAAATGGCGCACTTCATGCGGACTTTCGGTCTCGTGGACTTAAATTGCCCGTGCTCGCCGAGTCTACGAGTCTGTAGGCCGTCCCATTTAGCATTTTAACGCTGTGAAGTGTGCTCAGCAGCGCCCCCTTTGTACCCTTGAAGCGGTCTTCCGCGAAGCCCGCATAGATGCAGGCTCCACGCACTTTAACTACCCAGGAATCCTTGCGAAATGCCAATCAGAAAACGGATGGGAGGAGATTTCGCTCACGGACTGTTAACATGGCTTTATGATATAGGCGTACATTTTACCAGTTGTTACTAACAGTTTATACAAACATTATCGACCAGTGGTTGATATCTCAAACATAATAATAGCGTTAAATAATACGATCGCATTATGATTCCTTACATAAATGGAACCGAATGTCATGGCTTTACTGAGTCATATAAACGTAGTATGAATATTGAAACCTATACATTTTTCTTAAACTCATTTACATTTTAATTTTGTGTTAAAATTGAACATTAATGTATTATTATGTACAACTGTATTGATCATTTACATAACCATGACATCTATTCTAATGCCCAGGTGGCATATACAATTATAGAACTGTAAAAGCAGGCTGTGTAGTTCACATGGACATAAGATTTGAGAAAATAAAATAAATCCTGTTCTCGATGCTAAAGACTGTAATTTTTTTTAATGTGTGATATTTTTGTGATATTTTTCTAATAAAGGGACTGATGAGATGACCTTTAAGTTTATTCAGCTTCAACGTCTGAGCTGAGACCTTCTTCCTGTTTCCGGCGTGATGATCGAGTCTGTCCCAAAAATACCTCTCAATGCGCCCTCGCGGACTCGCGCTAAGGGCCCTATAGGTCTGCACTACATGACGTCAAAGAAGTGTGGACTCTGAGGAAGTCCACAAGTCCGGAGTGTGCCATTTGGGACAGGGCCATAGACTGATAGACATAGATAGATAGATAGATAGATAGATAGATAGATAGATAGATAGATAGATAGATAGATAGATAGATAGATAGATAGATAGATAGATAGATAGATAGATAGATAGATAGATAGATAGATAGATAGATAGATAGATAGATAGATACATTAAGAAGCATTTGCTAGATGAGTAAAAAGATATGATGTTGGGTTTCGGGGGAATTAATCAAAATTAAGTGAGTTGATGCTTAAAAAAAGCAAAATTATCTGCTACTGGGGTCAGAAAAATAATGTTAATTCAAACAGAAACAAGATTATTTTTCTTACCCCATTGTCAGATAATTTAGCTTGTTTTAGGCAAAAACTCTCTTAATTTTATTTATTTCCCTATAAAACAAGACTTAATATCTTATGTCATTTTACTACTTTAGTAAATGCATCTTGATTTAAAAAATGTTTGATATTTGGACTGGAAACAAGACAAAAATACTAAGTAAGAAAAGCATGTTTTGCAGTGTAGGGGTTTTTGCACCAATGACAAAGATTAACCATTTTTACTCGGTGTGAAGAACATTTAGAAATTGTAAAGAGCCTTTTGTGGAATGGAAAGGTTAAAGATGTTAAAGATTCTTCATTGATGCCAATAGTGCAACAGTCACTGGTTCTGGAAGCAAAAACTCATTTTCTCCATAGGAAAATAATTTTTTAATGATACCTTTTTCTTTAAAAAGCCTTTATGCTGGGAGATTTCCCCATTTAATGATTTAAATATGATGAAAATAATTATTTGATCTTTATCATACATCATATTACATCTAAAGACAACCTTACTGTGAGCTACGAGGTTCTTAATCGATGGTGTTTGCTTCTGTTGAAGCTTTCAACTTGCATTATTTTAATTTAGTTTTAAAATAATCATGTTTAACAATGGAATTCGTGGTGAAAAACTACATTACCCATGATGCTGTACAGAAAATTCCACCAATCAGAGAGAGCCACATAAGTATTTGAATATATATGAATATTTTGCAATACACTTAATTTTATTTTTGATTGTGTCTTTGCTGTGACTTTTGTACCTTTATATTTTTGTCTGATTTTCAAATACTTTTTTGCTTCAAATCAAAGTTTGTAGTGTTATGATTCCAGTCGCATCTGGTTAGTTTGATTCATGGCTTATAATACTTTAATTTAGACTTTTATGAAATCCCTATTGGAGAAATGAATGGAAAAAATACTTCCGGAACCAACGCCGCTGAAAAAGTGTGTGGGAACCTTTATTTTTCAGAGTGTGTAACCGGTTTGTTGTTTAATGTGGATGAGGTGTGTTTGGTGCCGTACTGTCTGTTTGTCCAGTATGTACACAAAAAGCAGACATTGGACGCCATAGCAAGATTAATATAGTAGTGTATTTCTGTTGAATGTCCTTCACAGGTGTGTGTTTACAGCGCGGCTCATTGGCTCATTGGTTTTTAACTAATGGTTTTATAAACAGGATGCCAGCAGTTTGAACATTGGTTGAAATCAGCCACCGAAACATAAACATAAGCTTTAGTGCGGTCATGACAGTCAGCGCACATCTCATATTCTGCCCGACTCAACATTTCAGCGCTTGTGATGATGATTCATGTGTTTTTGAGCCACTTTATGACACACAACCCTTCAAAAGTTAGTGTTTTTTAAAGAAATTAATACTTTCATTCATCAAGGACACATTAAATTGATCAAAAGTGACAGTAAAGACATTCGGATTCTATTTCAAATAAACGCTGTTCTTTTGAACGTTCTATTATTGAGGAATCATAAAAAACAAAAACATATGAACTGTTTTCAACAACTGATAATAATAATAAATGTTTCTTGAGCATCAAATCATCATATTATAGTGATTTCTGAAGGATCATGTGACACTGAAGACTGGAGTAATGATGCTGAAAATTCAGCTTTGATCACAGGAATAAATTACACTTTACTATATATTCACATAGAAAACAGCTGATTTATATTATAATAATATTGCACTATTTTTACTGTATTTTTGATCAAATAAATGCAGCCTTGGTGAGCAGAAGAGACTCTTTCAAAAACATTTTTAAAAAATCTATAGAACTGTGCAGTTCAGCCAAAAATGAACTTTCTTTCTTTTAAGGAACATAAAATATATTTAAAAAACATTGGGGTCCGTCAAGATTGACTTTCTTTTTATGGACAAATCTAAATATCTTTATAAAGAACTTTCATATTTCATTCATTTTCATTTCATTTACTTTATTTATAAAGCACAATTAAAACAACGTGATGTTGACCAATGTGCTGTACAAACACATAATAAAATTGCATAATAAAATGTATTTTCAGATAATATAATGACAAACAAACATCTGTGAAGAGCCTCTTAACCTACTGATCCAAACGCTAATTCTAGCAAATGTAATTTTAAATTTTGCTTACAATAACTTAATATCTGGCTGCAGTATCCCTTTAACTCTTGTTTTGAATTATATTCATATTTAAGAAATGATTTGTGTGCGAACCCAATCGGGTGTCTGTATCTGCTAAGAGATTTCTTCCGAGTTTCACACTGAGTGACATTATATAACAAGAGTTTCTCCCAACCTTTGACTGCTTTAAAGAAGCGATCACTTCCTGAAATGCTGTACGTATGTTGTTCATTTAGCCGATGTGATCATACGAGGTTTTTGCCTAAACGTGTGAATCAGTGACATGCTAAAAGGCCATTGATTTTTCCTCCCATGATGTCTTCCTGATGGCGCTTGAAAGGGTTTGAGAGTGACACGTTCATAGAAACGTCTGGGATAATTCGATCCAGGTCGAGGTTTAGCAGAAGAAATCACATTCAAATCAAAAGCTGTAATGACTGTACAGCTGTGCACCTGAAAAGAGTCTTTAAGCTCGATTAGGGGCTTGTCAGGAGGGAAAACGCACCTTTAAATCGCACACACAGTCGCATTTGAGCTGTTCTCCTGAGCTCACACAGACAACCCAGCAATTTACTGTAATCCATATTGACGGCTCCTCGATGACCTCATCGCGCCAGGATTTTTCTCAGAGACGGCCAATCTAAACAACCGATTTAACTTTATGTGTGGGACCAAAGCCACTGCGTCAAACTGCTCCGACATGATAAACACAGCACAGATATGAAGCCCAGGAAGAATGCACTGCAAAAAATGAAGTATTTTTTGTCTTGTTTTCCAGTCAAATATCGGTAACACTTTACAATAAGGATCCATACATGAACTAACAGGGAAAAAGCATTTATTAATCTTAGTTAATGTTCATTCCAACATTTACTACATTATTTAAAATCAAAAGTTGTATCTGTTAATATTATTGGTAACATTTTATTTTACAGTGTCCTCATTACACGTCACATGTAGTTACTATAATAAATATAAATTGTGCATAATTACATGCAACTAACCATAAACCAAACCCTAATCCTAACCCTATAGTAAGTACATGTAGTTAATTATTAATACTCTGTAATTAAGTGTGTAATTACACTGTAACACGGACACCTTAAAATAAAGTGTAACAATATTATTTAATGGACATGAACTAACAATGAACAGCTGTTTTTATTAGCTATAACATTAACAGATTAATATATACTGTAACAAGTTAATTGCTCAATGTTAATGCTAGTTAATGGATTAACTAATGCATATTGTAAAGTGTTACCAAAATATCTAAATGTTCTTACATCAAGATACATTTACATGAGAGGCAAAATTACATGAAGTATAATGTCTTGTGTATCAAAATGAAGTGAGTTTGTGCTTGAAAACAAGAAAAAGTATCTGCCATTTGGGTTCAATGATTTTTAGTAAATGTATCTTGATTTAAGAATGTTTAGATATTTGTGCTGGAAAACAAGACAAAAATACTGAGGAAGAATGTTATTTTTGCAGTGTAAAAAAATAACTTGTTTCTCTTTGACCTCTTTCTATTTTTCTGACCCCATTAGCATTTAAAAAAAAATGTAATTGTTCTTAATTTATTTAATTTTTTCTCCAGAAGTGAAGACTTAACCCAGCTAACAAAAATATGTTTTAAGAACATTTTGCTGCCGTTCCCATTCATTTATGAAAAGATTATTTTGGAATTTTCTTTGAACATAAATGTTAAGGGAACATTCCATTTCATCACTCTTCAAACATTATGGAACGTTACATTTGAATGTTCTCTGAACGTTCTGAAACAAGTAGCCTAACATTTAAAAAACGTTAAACAAACATCCATCTAAAACGTTTTAGAAAAAACATCCCATGAATGACCTATAAGTAATGTTAACATTTTGAGAACGTTATTAAAGACCAGGTAACTTTGATCGAACTTTTTATCAATGTTACTGGAAGCATGTTTGCTCATAACTTTGAGAGAACGTTTTCTGTTCACTGGGAATATCAATATCTCGCTTTTAAAATGTATAGATGGCCTATTTATACAGGAAAACAAAGTGTGTTTCAGAGTCTCTTTGCTGTGTGGAATATTAACCTACAGAAAACTAACTTCATCACAAGCTCAGACTTTTCTTTGTTGTTTTGCGCCGCTCAAGGCAATTTCAGAGCACTTACGGTATAAACCCACAACACACACGCTGATCGTTCACCGTTTTCCCAGAGCGCTGACAAACGCCTGCAGACACACGGCTGTTTGACTGGAGAAACACCAGCTGGGTCACTTTTTATTTCTTTGCTTAATTAATGCTTTTGAGAGGTTTGAAGCGACCGGCGTCTGAACTTAAAACAGTTTAGACTTCAACTCTTTTCACATCGCCCTCGAGATGCACGTTAGAAATCAAGAAATCAAATCAAATCTGGAAGAGCAAAGTAAAAGCCACCAGTACAAAGTGTGATAAATGCAAATGTATTCACTGACATTTGAAAACCAAACGTCAGATTTTGTGTTTTCCTGCCTCAGGTCAGTTTATCCTGCTAATGAAGTGGTTCCTAAGCTTTAACCTTTCTGCGCCGTTTGTGAACCTGCCACTTTTGTGACCTTCACGTTGACTGTTCCTCGTTACACTTCAGGCCTTCATCGGCCCTGAAGCTTCATTCGCATGCTGAAACAAATCGAGCAGAATCATTCATAAAAGTGGGCCGGAAGGGTAAGGATACGTGTTCCCAGCATTATTAAAATGCATATGTTTAATTTATGATCCATGACTTTCAAAGGGGATCAGCTGTCTGGGAGTAAAGTCCGACATTCCTTTGCCATATGTATTCCCTCATGCGTTTTCATTCATCCTGGCCGCTGTCTACATCACAAGACCGCGAGGTGTCGGGAAAAATCCCACCTGATCCCAAATGAAGCTGAGAAATCAGAAAGCATTACTCTGAAAAGCACAAAACTGGCTGAGCTTCACAATCCACGACAGTTTACCAATGAAAAATACTCTTCTGTTCGCGATTTATTTGAGTGCTTGAAGTTTTTTAGGAAGAATGTTGTGCTGGTCTCACAGTTTGTTGTTTTAACCATTTTTTTTTTCCCACGTTTTTATAAACTTTGATTTGCAGCACAGTATTAGTAATTTTGGGGGGGAAAGCCAGATGTAATTTAATAGTAAATTGAACTACTCACTTCTTCTCAAATAACATGTTAGAGACTAAACGTATATTATACATAATATTCGTATATTATGAAATTAGTAAATCATAAAATTGAAAAAAAAGTAAAATATAAATGTATTTATTTTTATATTTTATTCTTTTTTCTTCTCTCTCTCTCTCTCTCTCTCTCTCTCTCTCTCTCTCTCTCTCTCTCTCTCTCTCTCTCTCTCTCTCCCTCTCTCTCTCTCTCTCTCTCCTTGTTTCAACTTAAAAAGTTAAGTATCTGTGCTCCCTTAAAATTGTAAGTTTAGTCAACTTGAAATTAGTAGTTGTTGTACTCAGTGACAAGGCACAAACTCTTATTTTTTAAGTTGAAACAACTTTTTTTTTTACAGTGCATATAAAATATAAAGTAGGCCTACATATACATAAATGTAGTATAATATAAATTATATATGTATACATGTATACATATATATATATATATATATATATATATATATATATATATATATATATATATATAATTATGAATGGCTTATAAAAAAATATTTTATATCACAGTATCATTTTTGATTCAGTTGTCATTTGCCATTCTTCACAACATAAGTAGTTTTATTTCCACATAAGAAAAAATTTTTTCCGTTTGTAATGAAACATTTATAATGATGAATCTTGGGTTCATATCATTGTTGGTATTGTTTTGTTTTAAAAAAATTTTTTTTAAATTACCATCTAATTATGTCTGATTTCCAAATTAATCAATCTTTTAAACCAGTTTTTTTTTTAAATGATTCACTTTAACTTGATTAATTTATGAATCACTCAAGTGTAAGAACTGTTTTCAAAAGTGAAAATATACTGAATTTAAAGCTGCAGTCTGTAACTTTTTGGGGTAAAAAATTATCCAAAAAAATTTTTTGAGCAAGTACATAACCAGCCAGTGTTCAAAACTATCTGCTTGCCGTAGCTCGATTCAAAACGGTAAGCTTGTAATAATGTTTTTAATTCCAGTGCTGGTGGATTTCCGCGGGAATAATAATGTTTGTAATTTCTTTTTTTTTTTTTTGCTGGACTGGTAAGAACCAGTTCTAAGGAACATTAATATGTTGGTATGACATTAGTTGGTGTGAAATTAGACTGCACAGAAATGGAAACTGAACTACAGGTAGCCCTAATACACATTAAATGTAGTCACGTAATGCTGATGTTGTTAACATTAACAATTTAAGAACAAAGTATAATTTGCACGGTTTGACGTGATATAAGCAATCGTTATATTTAATCAGCGTGATTTACTCCAATGCTTTTTTTCCCTTAGTTGCTCAGAATAAAAGTAAATGTTACTTACTTGTTCACAGGACATTTTCCGGTGAAAAAGTAGAATCTGTGATTACGAATGCCCATGTAAAGTTGATAATTGCACGAACAACTGCAATTGCAGATTTCTAACAGAGATGGCGACAAAGAGGAAAAACTACGGACTGGTTTAACCAAATATGTATTTCAGTTTAATCCTGAAATCTATAAATGCAGTGCATGGGAAACATGTTTTGTGTTGCAACTCACCAGTGCTGCTTTATTTCATATCTCTATGGAAAATTTGACTGTAATGGATTAATTTTCCCAGTGCTCCTGGGCCTATTCAGCGTCACCTCTATTGGAAAGCTGTCATCGCTCTCAGTGTTTTTACAGTAGCAATAGCAGGTGGGCCACTGTCTGGACCACTGGCCTCCGGCTATGGCTTTATAACAACGATATTTCAAAACATCTCATGTGTGAACCATAGAAGAGGGAGCGCTGTCTGAAAACTTGCAAACACAGAGTAAAGTATACATACAGTGCCTAGCATAAGTGAACACACCCATGCTAAAGTTGACTGAAAAGGGGAATAAAAAATCATCTTTTGGAAATTGATCTTAATGCCTTAATTTAAAAATTGAGGAAAAATCCGACCTTTAAGGACACCAATTTTCTTTGTGAATGAATAATGTGTCATAAATAAATAAATGTTCTTCCTTAAAATACAGGGTGCGTAAGTCAGGACACCCCTATGTTAAATTCCCATAGAGACAGCAGATTTTTATTTTTAAAGACAAGTTGTTTCATGGATCCAGGATAATATGCATCCTGATAAAGTTCCCTTGGCCTTTGGAATTAAAACATCCCACATCATCACATTCCCTTCACCATACCTAGAGATTGGCATGGTGTTATTTCAGTTAGGCTAATAGCTGGTATGATTTGCATTGAGAGATGATCTTATGGAAAGTTCCCCATGGAAAGAATTTAACATAGGGGTGTCCTGACTTATGCAACCTGTATTTTAAGGAAGAACATTTATTTATTTACGATACATTATTCATTCACAAAGAAAATCGGTGTCCTTAAAGGTTGGATTTTTCCTCATTTTTTAAATTAAGGCATTAAGATTAATTTCCAAAAGATGATTTTTTATTCCTCTTTTTAGTCATCTTTAGCATGGGTGTGTTCACTATATGCTAGGCACCGTAGTTCACTAAAACGCTCATTTCATACGGCGTAATGTCACTCAATCACATCATTCAGCTCATCATCCCGCTGTCACTCTGCGACGTTCATCTCTCCAGTCTCCAGAAATGAAAGCAGGCGCTTTTTCCCAATCTGATTTGTGGAGTTTACCCGCAGCGCTCGCTTTCTTTGATCAAAACAAGGAGATGTTAAGGATTTGAAGACATGCTGTGCGGTTAAAGAGTCTCTCCTGAGGCGGACAATTAACACTCGCCATTCTCAAGCGAGAGTTCATGCCGATCATACCGGGAGGCAGCAGTTATGATGCTCGAATATCAATTTTAATTAACAGTAAAGCTACCAGCAGGCCAAGTTTGAAAAAAGAAAATTAATACTTAAAAAATGTACGGGGAAGATTGTTTGAGATGAACGGCTCTGGAGATCTGACACTCAAATAGAGATGTAGACTAACTGAGAAAGCGTTTCAAGATGACATGCTGTTGTGAGGTTTGTTTATGATGTTAATTCAGTAATGCAATATGCATGACTCTAATTCTGTACAGTCATGGAAATGTGTTTAAGCAAGAATGTACAAGAGGCAGAGCTTCTTCATTATTCCTGTTGATTTAAAAAAATAATTTAAAATAGAGTTCAAAACTAAATCAATCAGCTCTAACATGATTGACAATGTTGCATAACTTTGATTTGATGTGCAGTAAAAGATAAAAAGATAAATGTACTTTAACTATTTTATGAAGAAATTAAACTGCACACTTCCTACAATCAGCTTACATATGTGCTTATATATTTAAAATATTTATATATTTTAATTGTACTTAAAATACAGTATTTGTATGTTTAATCTAAAGTAATAATATTTTATTACATATATATTTTATAATTTAATATTTTAGTAACTTTAATAATTTGTGTTATCTAATAATTATTTTTTATTTAAATCATTTATTTATTATTATTATTATATTTGTTAAATTAATGTTAAATTAAAATGTATGTCATATGGAAACTATTGAAATAATTTCTGATATGTGTACCTTTGTAATCATGTATGTACTTGTTGGAAATTGTCTTATGTAACTGTTTGTTTATTTTGAATGGATCAAATCCAGAGAGGAAAGTGACGCTCATTAAATAATAATGTATAAAGGGTAGGCGTAATAAGAAAAGCCTTCAGCCTACACCTTTTTCTGTTATTATGTTTATTATGTTTATTATTTTTTATTTTTTTATTTACTTTGGAAAATTATGTGTGAGGACCAAAATAAAATTAAAATCAATCAAATCAATCAATATAAATTTAATAAATGTAATATATTCATATCATATATTTTGTGTTTTTATAGGCCTACTATATGGACCCATGGCTTATAGTAGTTATTTCGTATTGTCTTTTTTATTTAATTGCATCATGTGCAAAGCTTCAGAAGATGCATAAAGAATTTTTTTCCCCGCCA
>JAPDVR010000015.1:42592669-42595169 GCA_026230005.1 Gila orcuttii | reverse complement strand
CCATCCATCCATCGGCATTTAGGAAGGAAACGTTTTTCTCAAATCTAAATAGTGCACAACCCTGGTGTTGAGAAAAGCGCCCATTCAAATTGGAAACATTAGACCGACTTACATATAGTCATTAAAGTCTCCTCCTTCTTCTTTTTTCTTCTTCATCTTCTTTTTCTTCTGTTTTAGTTATATGTCATCTTGTCAAGTGAGTTGGGGGAAGAAATCGATGTGTGGCGTCCCTGAATGTTGAGTAATTTGTGAAAGCGGATTGAGTAAATAAGGATACAGTAACAGGTAATACTCTTAGCCGCCGGTAATGATGCTAACGTAATATGTGTTATGCAAACTGAATTATCAGACGAATAAACAAGTTCATAAACCCTCTAATGGCCATGTGGAAAAGAGTAGGGTGTGTTTTAGTGAAGTAAACAGGAGGATTATTGTGTTCATGTGGTCAAGGTGGACTTTAACTTAGACAAGGCTTTTAAAAAGGGCCGGAAGATAAATTGACGTGCACTTCATCGCTGGCACGGGTTTGGGAAACTCTTTAACATAAACTATTCTGCTCTCAGAAAGAGACTCTTCATCATCAGCATTCAGCCGAGGGAAGCGTCAGAGGAAATATATCCAATTAGACCCGTCCAATCGATCTCTGCCTGTGTTTGAACACGCTCGAGTCGGGCCATCTCTCCTGTAGCAGAAGACAACAGGCTGATCCGATTAGCCACAGAGTGAGGCACATTCAGTCCGACAGTAAAATCTCAAAGCCGATACATGATGAAGAAATGACGATAATAAGTCAAGGTAAACAATGAGCTGGACCAGCTCAGTTAGAAACATTACATGTGGTGAACATGGAGAGGCTTTTAATACGTTGCTATGTTCTGGGTGGTTTCTAGAGTGTTCAGTGTGGTTGCTAGGGCATTCTAGAAGGTTACTATGATGTTTTGGTTAGTTGCTAGGGTGTTCTGGGTGGTTGTTATGGCATTTTGCGTGGTTACTAGGGTGTTCTGGACAGTTGCTAGGGCATCTTTTTAGTGGTTTCTAGGGTGTTATAGGTAGCTGCTAGGGCACTTTTTGTGGTTGCTACCGTCATTACCTGATGGTTGCTAGGGCGTTCTGTGTGGTTTCTGACACATTGTGGATGGTTGCAAGGGTGTTCTGGGCAGTTGTAGCTAGGGTGTCCTGGACCGTTGCTATGGTGGTTGCTTGGGTGGTCTGGTCTGTTACTAGGGCCTCCTGGGTGGTTGCTAGGTTGTTCTGGACAGTAACTTGGGTGTTTCGGTAGGTTGCTACGGTGCTCTGGACAGTTGCTAGGGCATCCCAGGTGGTTGCTAGGGTGTTTTGGACAGTAATTAGGGCGCCTTGGATGGTTACTAGGGTATTCTGGACAGTTACTATGGCATCCCACGTGTTTGCTAGGGTGTTCTGGACGGTTGCTAGGCCATTCTGGGTGGTTGGTAGGGTGTTCTGGACAGTTGCTAGGGCATCCCTTGTGGTTGCTAGGGGGTTCTGGACAGTTGATAGGCCATCCCTAGTGGTTGCTAGGCCATCCTAGGTGGTTGCTAGGGTGTTCTGGGCCGTTACTAGGGTATCCCAGGTGGTTGCTAGGGTGTTCTGGAAAATAACTATGGCATCCCAGGTGTTTGCTAGGGTGTTCTGGACAGTAAGTAGGGCATCTTGGGTGGTTGTTAGGGTGTTCTGGACAGTTGCTTGGGCATCCCTGGTGGTTGCTAGGGTATTGCTATAGGGTTGGTTGCTCCGGTGTTCTGGAAGGTTTATCATCAGTGTGATCAAATCATAAGTGTGATAACTTTAATCTAACAGCACACCTCTCCTCAGTAGTGATGCATAACTTACTGTAGCAAACACCGCTTGTGTAACACAGAGCTACAGGGATCCGGTAAATTGGTTTAATTAGCAGCTAAATGATTGTTTGCTGATATTTGGATTGCGAGTGCTTTGGATTATCTGATATTTAGAGCAAACAATATTGATTATGTAAGCGTTGCAAATAATTACGGGATGGAATCTGATGGTCTTCTGACTTCAACACAACAGCATTACAGACAAAAGCTCTGCAAATCTAAATGGCCTCTTCTAACGCATGCGATCTGAACACACACGTGCTGGTCTTGGTGCAACATGTACACTGATCCTGATTCACAACGACTCCATTGTTTTGCTGAACGCCGGAGTATTACAGCATGGCCTGTGATCTGGATACAAATGAGATCCAGCATATTTGACTTTGGGCTGTTAGCATTCGGCGTTCTGGCTAATGCTGTGAGACGAGACATCAATCTGAACCGCATCCAACGCTTTCTGATTCTCCAACTCTCGGTTTTGTTTTTTACTGGGTAAATAGAGTGTGCGCTCATCAGGGATTTCCAGAAGCACATTTATATAGTTATGGATGCATATTATTAATAATGCATCAGTGTTGAGATTAGAATATCCTACCTATGGAAGCTTATGTATCCCACAGAATAAAACATTTAAATGGTAT
>JAPDVR010000015.1:42582669-42587669 GCA_026230005.1 Gila orcuttii | reverse complement strand
GGATTTCAAGCCAGGGGATTATTCTGTTGAAAAAATACGTTTCATTGCAGATTTCCATAGAGCGAGAGAGAGAAAAAGAAATATTTAAGTTCTATATTTTTTCTTCTTCACATTTTTGGGGAGTAACCTCAGTTCACAGAAGCACAGATGGTTTCCAGTGATTCACGTTGAGTTTGGGCCTGTAAGAATCCAGTGGTTTCCTGAGTCTGTTTTATTGTCTTGTTTTTAAGCATATAGAAGGATGTTGTGTGTCAGATTTACAGTAATCTTGTTTTTTTCACTCATGCACCCTCACAAATGATAGCAAAAGAAGTGTGCGTGTGCAGGACATGATATGAACACACGGACTGTGAGGAATTCATTTTGCATGATGTATTTGCATGTTTCACGTATAGTCAAAAACACATTTATAGCAGTGCATCTCTCTCTGTATGCATTGCATGAGCTCTGACCGAATATTAGAAGGGCACATAAATTGACTCACGAAGGCACCAGTGAAGCACATCGTCTGTTGGCTGTCCGCACTTCATTGGCTCGCACCTCCCTTATGAGTATGAATGGTTAATTGGTTAATTACTCACTGCACCTTTGGCACAGTAAATGACCATAATGAGTTTGCTGTAGCGTTTCCCATGCTAAGCTCCCGCTAGCCGGATTCTCCTCAGACTTCCTTCCCCTTTAACTGCAACTCTCTTTATTTCTCAGTGCCATGCTGAGCAGAGAAAATGAATGAATACAATTATATATTTCAGGAGGTTGATTCCTCAACTGGAGACCCGGGGCTCAGGGGTCACGCGGCCTCTGAACGGAAACCCAACATACATTCAGATGTAACACGATAGTTGGGTTGCTCGTGAAAATGTTCCATGATGAACCAGTCAGAAATGTGTTCCCACTCGACTCAAACGTGCAGGACCGTCCAGTGTTTACAGGACAACTGTGTTTCCCGTAAAAGTCCCTTAAATACCAGTTACTATTTCTGTGTATAACCAATAAAAAATAATATTTATATAATATATAATATCAATTATATATATATATATATATATATATATATATATATATATATATATATATATATATATATATATATAAATTATTATTATTATTGTATAATATTTCCCGTAAAACTCCCCAAAACCCAGGTAACAATTTATGTGTGGAATATGTAAACATATAATTTTATATATATATATATATATATATATACATACAGTATATATATATATATATATATATATATATATGTATATATATATATATATATGTATATATATTTATATATATATATATATATATATATATATATATATATATATATATATATATATATATATATATATATATATATATATATATAAAATGCACATAATATATATACATAATAATGCACATAATATATAAATACAACACACAAATTGGGAGTTTTTACAGAAAATATTATATAATAGAATGATTTTTATAAGCAATAAAAATTGTGTGCATATATATATATATATATATATATATATATAAGTATAAGTATATGTTTATGTATTCCACACGCAAATTGTAACCCGTGTTGTGGGGAGTTTTACAGAGTTTTTAATTTTATATATATATATATATATATATGATTTTTTATTTAAATATTTTTTCCTATTATTTATTAATTTTATTTTCAAAAACAGAACAAAAAAGATTTTGCATATTTCTACTGCAGTGTAGCCCAGAATAAGTTTTGTAAAGTTTCATAAAGTTTTGTAATTTCCACCACATTGATTTACATTTTTTTTTACCTCCGCAAACTTTGTGCACTTCTCCGCATGCAACAGCTTTTATGCTTTATGTGCATTTTAGGACCTCCTCACTTCTCTTCTGTGGGAGATCTAAAAAGTAAAGGAATACTTCATGCATCTCAGCTGAGAAATATAAAACACGGTCTGTTCCTCATGCGTGTGGTTTCTTCAGTCATATACGACCGCTGCTCCAAATATAAAAAACAGTCCTGAACAGATCCTGCTGCAATTCACACTGACTTGACTAGTTTTGACACTGCGTATTTTCCTCTTTGAGACTTGTTAAACCTCTCCTGTTGTATGTAAAATGTTCTATGCCTTTCTGCTGTCCAAATCCATGAGGAGATCCAAGATGCTTTGTGTTGGAGAGAGTTCAGCCAGTGCATGAGAAACCTGGTCTGAAGAATTATTATTAAGATGATTTTAAAGAACAGAAATGACATAAAGGTCCAGATTTAGATGAGTATGGCAGTGGATTAATGAAAATAACGTCACTGTTACCCTGCACCAGCTCATTAGGTGCTTAAAAAGGCAGCGGGACGTTATGCAATGTCACTATGTTTTTATTTAATAAAGACAAAAGCGAGTTGAGCCAGGGATTTGCTGTCTGTTGAGTTTGGATATACAGTGGCTGTATAAAACATCTCAGTATCACATGCTCTGTTAAGAGAAGGCATTGTAAACGCGGATGCCCGGTGTCGTGGTCGGGATTGTCAGTCGCTCTGGATGTACATGAGTGAACGCTGGAGAGTTTTGCAGTGTATTTCAGTGTAAAATCTGCATAAAATCAATTCTTATTGATTCTTATGCATAATTAGATGTATTGGTAACACTTTACAATAAAGTTAACTAGTTAGCATAACTAATAATGAACCGCACTTTACAGCATTTATGAATCTTTGTTAATGTTAATTTCAACATTTACAAACATTTTAATACTTTATTAAAATCTTGATAACATTAGTTAATGCACTGTGAAGTAACATGAATTAACAAGGAACAGTTGTATTTTCATTAACAAAGATGAACAAATACAGTAACAAATGTGTTGCTCATTGTTAGTTAATCGGAATAAACCTTATTGTAAAGTGTTTCCGATGTATTTAATTTAGTGCAAACTCTTAATCTAAAACCGCATGTCTTAATGTTCTGGTTTATTTTTAATATGTGACCTACATGTTTTGTGCATTGTAATCTCTCAGCATGCTTAAAATAAGCAAATGCATGACGAGAGATATTCATGCATTATAGTCTAGAGCTCCTGAACAGGAGTGTTTGCTTCATTTATTCATAAAGGATATTTAACACGAATTAATATTGGGAGCTCGAGAGCAAATAATGCTTCAGTGTTTCTGCTGTTATGTGTGTAAATGCAGCATGACGCTCATGTGGCTGGTGTTTCGGTCATGCCTGATTCTCCTGTGCCGGTCCACATTCACACCTCAGTTTGAGGAGAGTAAGTCAGTCTGCAGCTGCGGGACACTTCTCCAGAAACTCAAACTCACCCGGCAGGTAACGGACTTGAGACCATGAGATTTCATAAGTGCAAAACAATGTTTTATTGCGCAAATAGTCAGTGAGTGTGCAGAATCCGTAAGGAGTTTTCAGTGCTCTGCATTTTATTATTTCAATAACACTTTACAATAAGGTTCATTAGTTAACATGAACCAATATGTCTTCAGCATTTAATATTAATTTCAACATTTACTAAAATCAAAGTTTGTATTTGTTAACATTAGTTAATGCACTGTGAACTAACGTGAACAAACAATGAACAGCTGTTAACTAACATTAACAAAGATGAATAAATACTGTAACAAATGTGTTGCTCATTGTTAGTTCATGTTAGTTAATACGTTAACTAACGCTAATGAACCTTATTGTAAAGTGTTAGCATTATTTCTAATGTGCATCAGTGTTTACTCCACCGAGAGGACAAACAAACAAACAAACAAACAAACGAACGGAAAGCGGGCTGCTGTAAATATTGAGCGGCCGGTTCCTCTCTCTCTTAGTTCTGAAAGGCCTCGATCGCTCTGAAAGGCCACTATTGTTTCCTCTTGCTGTCGCCTCTCCACAACCCGGCCGAAAGTATGCATGTATTTAGAGAAAAGGAGAGCAGGAGAGGATAAAGGGGGTGAATGGAGAGGGGTTCATGGTCCTGCTTGTAATACTCTCGGTGTTCACAGTGAACACTGCCTTTTCCCTCACCAGATCTTCTCACACGCCAAACGGTGTTTCACAGACGCATGTGTCTGGCCGCTTCCACCGGGATTCTCCAACAATACGTGACATTTGGTCTGTGACGAGCCCTAAGCCGACAGGATTAACCCCAGAACTGAGCTTTGTCCTCCTTGCGCTCACGGAGGGGTTTGGTGATGGTTTGAGGGGTGTTTTGTCACACTCGAGATACAGAATCAGCGCTTGACGTGGCTGTGAAGACGTGCACAAAACATAAAGAGCATGATTTGCCTTTAGTTTCCCAAAACACTCATATTCCCATGCGAGTGGATCAGAAACACGGACTGAAGTGATGTTTCTGAAGATCTGATCACCTTGTGATCTGAAGAAGGCTTCGGCTTTAATGCTTTTCAGATTCATTTGGTTCTGCCCATATATGAATTCTTCACAAAAATTTACATTTTTGTAAAAATATTTCTGTTTGTTTTGTATTTAAATAAAAAATATAAATATTAAATAAACAAAGTAAATTCAAATTATATATATATATATATATATATATATATAGACATACATACATTACACACACACACACACACACACACACACACACACACACACACACACATATATATATATATATATATATATATATATATATAAAAACAAAAAAATCATTTTAAATTTATTTTATAAATTTAAATAAGTTATATATATGTAATATAAATTAAAATAAGTTAAATAAACAAAAAATAATTAATAATATGAATGATAATTTTAATATTTTATGTATTTAATTAGATACACTCTATTGAATTTGTTACTCAAGATCTAAAGACTGCTTAAATGCTTAAAAAAATCTTTACAAAAATATAATTCAATATATTTTTTTAATTGAATTTAATTTCATTCAATATTATTTTATTTTATTTTCTATTTATCTTAAGTTTATTGTTGTTATTTTAAATAATGAATGAATTGAATCGTGCATCACACAATTCTCCTTACATACTTACATTTGTGTAATTTTATAGTTGTCAT
>JAPDVR010000015.1:42557728-42582569 GCA_026230005.1 Gila orcuttii | reverse complement strand
TAAACTAAAAGTTCACAGGTCATGGCTATTGGTGTATAAATATGAAATACTCGGCTGAATAAATATCTGGAGTCCGGGGATATTTGCATTACACAGAAAGCATATTAAGATTTGATTACATTTTGTGAGATTAAAAGCGTGTGTATCTGTATTAACCGTCGGTAATCTTCTAATTAATTTACTGATGTTAGAAACAATAAACATGTAGACATAATTAATTATTATGAAACAAAATATTCAAGCAGAAATTATTTAGCCATAGAAGTCTGCACTACTAAAATTAAAATGAGTAAGATGCAAATATTTGAATGTTATTTAATGATAATAATAATAAAAACATTTTTTTTTTTTTTTTTTAAGTGTGTCTTGCTAATTGACATTAAATACTTTTGGGAAGTTCACAGTTAAGTTTAAACTAGAATTACTTTGCTAAATGAGTTATTATATGTTCATATATATATATATATATATATATATATATATATACACATACTATTATATTATTATATAATTTCATGTTTATAAATATACTGTAAAATTATATCTATAAACATAAAATTATATATAATAGTTATTTCTTGCATTTAAATATTGTGCACTCAATGAAAATGTTTAATTAACAAATTCTTAAAAAAAATATTATTTAAACATTAATTTGATGTAGTTTTATTGTTATTCATAATTATTTTTGAGTGCATTTGACCAAATATATACATCAAATCAGTGTTTTGATAGTTGTGTTTTGACATGCTTTCATTCCTTTTCCCCTCTTTGTGTGTGTGTGTGTAAAAATCTTCCGTCTCGACTGTGATGTGTTTTGGGGGGCGACGATCAGCCAATGGAAACGCAGCGTTTCCTGGCGTTTGATTGGTGCAGGCAGTGAAGCTGAGTGTGATGGCGGCGAGTGTATGAAATATTAAGAGCTGTTTGTGATCTCACAGGCAAACCTTCGCACGCGATCCTGAAGAAACGAGGTCAAGGCTAGCGTGTTGAAACGGCAAAGGTGACCGTGAAACCTGAGGGTTCAAATGTTACTTCTGTGGCTGTTTGCAAGTGTGTATTTAACGTCAAGGTGTGTTTAACGACCGTTCAAACTGCACTGCAAACAATTATGTTCTTACTCAGTGTTTTTGTCTTGTTTTCAAATAAACATTCTTAAATCAAGATGCATTTATTGGAGAAGCAAAGTTACTTAAGATGCTAAGTCTAATGAAAAATGCATCAAAATTAAGTTTAAGTTTGTGCTTAAAACAAGAAAAAAATTGACTTGTTTTCCCTTTGAATTAAGTTTATTTTTCTAAATAAGCACAAACTCAATTTTACAGTAAACAAGACTTAATATCTTTTATATGTGAAGACTTAATATGTAATTTTGCTTCTCCAGTAAATGTATCTTGATTTAAGAATGTTGTGATTTTTTTTTTCTGTTTAAAAGAAAATTTCTCATTATATGCAAGCTGATTGTTAATCTTGCACACTGAATATTCAGATAAAAATGCTTTTTTGGTCTGTAGAACCCCCCGTGTTTTCCCCTTTGCTCCCAACCCACCACAGAAATCCTCTCTCCGTCAAAGCGGCGTGTGTGTATAGAAGCATCAGAGTTTATCAATGCCCAATAATACGACGTTCCCTCCAGCTAAAAACGGCAGGAACGTTCCTCACACTAGTCCTGCTTCTGTCGTCGTTTCGTTGGTAAGAGCTACATGGCACGAAGGTGCCTGAATTATTCACGCTCATAATCGGCCTTTATGTCGTATCGCCCGGGCTGGGGCCTGTGTTATTCTAGTGCATAATTGATGCTGCTCAGAAGTGGAAAAGTTAGAATAGCAGAAGTAATGTGAAGGGAAAGTGCAGGCGATTGCGTGCAGGGGTCAGACTCAATCTCGGACGGGACGGGGGGGGGGGGGGTTCCGACTGAATCAGGCGTAACCAGCGCTGACATTGAGCTGAGCTGGAATATCCACTCTCTGAAGACTTACAGCCTGACGATGACTAGAGAGAACAAAAAAAAAAAAAATTTTTTTTGGCTGGCATCAATTGTGGCTTTGCTTTTTGTTTCAAAGCATTCTTTAGACCGTCTGGTGCAATAGTACTTGGAAAAAAAAATTTTGTCTGCCATATTTGGTCAGAACAGATCTCAGTGGAAAACAGGATCAGATCTACATGCTAAATGAATTATATTGACGGTCCAACGTTGAGGTGTTTATGGAGCTGCGCATTATGCGTCGTTGGCAGGAATTGTCATGCTTTTTATTTTATTTTCCTGATTTTACACCAGTTTGGGAAATGTTAGTGTCTTATCACACAGGCTGCATTTATTTGACTAAAAATACAATAAAAGTTCATTACTCCAGTCTTCAGTGTCACGTGATCCTTCCGAAATCAGTATAATATGATGATTTGATGCTCAAGAAACATTTATGATTATTATTAGTTGAAAATGTTGATACTTTTTTTCTCAGGATTCTTTGATGAACAGAAAGTTTACTAGTCTTTTGTAACATGTCTTTACTGTGACTTTTGATCAATGTATTGTTCTTTAAAAAAATCGTACTCATCCCAAACTTTTGAATAGTAGAGCATCACGGTTTTCAACATTGATAATAATCATAAATGTTTCTTGAGGAACAAATCATCATATTATAGTGATTTCTGAAGGATCATGTGACACTGAAGACTGGAGTAATGATGCTGAAAATTCAGCTTTGATCACAGGAATAAATTACACTTTACTATATATTCACAAAGAAAACAGCTGTTTTAAATAGTAAAAATATTTCACTGTTTTTACTTTATAAATGCAGCATTGGTGAGGAGAAGAAACTTATTCCTGACCAGCAGTGTAATTCACTTCCCAATAGCCGAATGTAAATGCAGTGTTGTGACGATGCAGGAAAGTTCACTACTACAAATGTTGTGTCGCTCACATTCCAGTGATCACGCTTAAAGTGAAAGCTTAAACCTTGTCATTAGTTAGCGGCCTCTAATTAAGTCTCATTCTTTTCTCCTCTAGTGCTTCTTTTGTGCAGCGCAGATTTACCTGGCAGAAACACGGCCCGTCTCAAATTAAAAGTGCACACATGGCCTTAGGTTGAGTTTGTTTTACACCTTGCCAATCCTCAGTCGTCCAACTCCCAGCCACAGAAACCATGTCTTTTGTGTTTCTAAACAAAGAGTGCTGGGATTTAGTTACTAGCCTGTGAGCTTAAGAAGCAACCGAACACAACGGCTACAAAAAAGCTTGTGGGAAATTCTTAATCTTCAGGTGAACACGACACCTGAGAAACAAATGCATGAGGGCATGTTTATGGTGACTCACGCACAGCCAAAACACACACACACACACACACACACACACACACACACATTGCAATTCATGCATTTTAATCATTCATGCATTTAATCATAATCATTTTTATCCGAACTTGTTTTTGTTTACACTATTTAAATGGCTGATCAAATCATGCCAAATCCAGACACTTCTCCCAGTAAAAGGTGAAGCTTCATCCAAAATCAACTAGCAATGATAAAACATTCGTTCTGGACAGAAACATAAATATTTCCATAAAGAGATGAGGTAATACACTCGTAAAAATGTGTCTTGCTGCGTGAGCAATTAGTGGTCTAAAGAAAAGCACTCCATCCAAGCAGACTTTACAATGCTTTTATGGCATGTATGAGCAGCTACAATGCAGCCATAAAGCATCTGATAGACGCATTAGTCTCCGCGTGTCCAGGAAACATATAAAGAGGATTTATGAGCGCTTTCTCAGTGAGAGCACCTTCAGAAGACACAGGACACAACCCGTCAAATCACCAACAGAGAGTTATTTATGTCCACCATCACCAAAACAACATTACTGTTTGTCATAATATTAAAGACGACTTATTATTTTCTTTTACAAAGTCTTTGTGTTGTTTTCAGGCTCTACTAGAACAGGTTTGCATGCATTATTTCCTCATATTCTCCATTGTTGCGGCTCCTCTCTTCCCAGTCTGTCAGTAACGCTTTGTTTACTTCCTGTCTCTATGAAGCCCCTCCTTCTGTAAAGCACACTGTGTTGTGATTGGTCGGCTGGAGCAGTGTGTTGTGATTGGTCAAGCGCTTCAAGAGTGTTTGGGAAATGTCCCGCCCCTTACCATAACCGCCAGTTTAACACACTACTAACTAACTCAACCAGGCCCCGCCCCTTTATTCTGCGTATGAATTATTTAAATAAGGAATATTGTGACGTGTTCGTTACCGGAAGAAACTCAAGACTACAATGGAGGCGTTACAGGAGTTCAGAAACACTGACACTGAGACCAAAGAAAGTTGAACATGTAATAAAGTATAATACGTCCTCTTTAAATTGTAAGTTTGTAAGATGCAATCAAGTTTACTGGTGGTTTTTCTTTTGCTCTGTCTTGATAATGTTGCGTATATCAGAATATCGTGTTGCACTAAATCTCCATCACCACATTACACGCGTGATCTTGAAGACGTGTGCTCTGAAACTCTCTGGATTTAGGAAATCAGTCCCTCAGATGAAGGTAAATGCGGGTCCTGTACATGTGGACCCCCGTATGGTTTTGTCTCCACAGATTCACGCAGCCTCGGGCGCTTATGGATTATTTCTCCAGCTCTTGCTGTGGTGTTAATTGAGTTCTCCTCTTGTTTAGGATTCACAGACACACGACGCTGTGGAAACGATCGTACCCTGCTGATAAAACCCACTGATAATTATTTTCTTTACTTTTTGCTATATTGCATCATTCATTCGCCTCATTATAGCTTGAGCCATCGTGTAATTAAAGAGATGTAACTGTCAATTATGAAAGCAATAATTGCATTCTTTAGGAGTGAGATCTCAGCTTGGCCGTTTCTCCTAATGAACTCTTTAAATTATAAGTATCAGCTTTAAATGAGCTTTTATCTGCTCAATAATCTGCACATCACATTAAAATGAATCAGAAGGTGCCTGTAATTATTTAATATAGTACAAAGTATCATATTTAATAGTTTTCTTTGTAGCTTTGGAGTTATTTGAAGAAATTCACTAGAATTATTTTAGTTATTTTATTTCTTTTAGTTTTTACTTATATTAAGTTATTAATATAGGAACGTTTTTTTTTACCACAATTTACTCCAAAATAACTTGACATAATAATAACAAATAAAAAAATATATATATTACAGTTTGTAAAATAAAAAAAGCTCTGGCTTTATTTCAAAGCTGCTTTATTTTATTTCAGGTTATATTTCTGAGATACCAACCCAGATACTGTAAAATAAAGCTGAAAAAATGTAAAGCAGATATATATATATATATATATATATATATATATATATATATATATATATATATATATATATATATATATATATATAGCCTACATTTTTCTCCCAAAGAAGTAGTTTTTAAATTCTGAGAATATAAATAATTATGTTATTATCTATGGCATTTATACATTATATTTCACAATCTAATCAATTTCTTTCATGACATTTTCCATGATTTATTAAATTTCATCTTGATAACAATGATTGTATATCATATTTTATACTCCTATATAAACGTCTTTGTGGTTTCTCTTGATTTTCTGTCTTTGTGGCTTCTCTTGATATTACTACTTTTATTTAGGATTATATAAATTAAAAAATTTAATAAATAAATAATAAATACATAAAAAAGTTTATGTATCAGATTCTTCATAGTAGGTGTTTTTTTTTTGTCTAAATAATGTTTTAGCATCGTTATTGTGTGGTTTAGAACAGTAAATGGCTCTACAGTGTTTGAAAGCCTTAAAATCATCTTTTCTTGAAGGTGTCACTGATTTCTTCTTGTGGTTTTTGTGATGTTGGGTTCAGCGTTCAGGGTTTGATGCGTGGTGTTTACTGGCGCATCTCTCAGACTTCACGGTTTGCCGGTGTCTGGTTTGGTGAAGGTAGAGGACCGATAAGTGGCCGGTGTCTGGAGATCAGAGAGCGGGGGGGTGGTGGCATGTGGGTTGAGTGAATCACGTGACTTCGGCTTTTGAGTTTTTCCCTGATGGCTTTTGGCACGCGATGCTGGAGCTCCGCTTCTGCCACCAACCAGCGCCAACAGAACGATCTTCCAACGGCGTGAAAGCACAAATGAGCCAATAAGGAAAGACGGGCGGCTTCTCTATGCGTTGCTATGCATGAAGAGGAAATGCTTTGTTAAATCTGACTTCTGTTGCCTTGATCTAGTGCCTACTAGAATGAACATGATCTAGGTCAAAGACGTGCTTCAAAGAGGACTTTCTCTTTAATGAGATTATTATTTTGGGGGGTTTTCTTCATGTGGCTCTTTTTATTCACTGAGAAAAGCACAAGTGCCATTGAACCCCTGCTCACATTCATACTGTATTGCTGTAAATGCGTTTTGCAGGCAGGAGATGATTCACTGTACAAGACAATAATTTTTTATCAATCATAACTGCAGTTAATTATATAATTAGTTCATGTAGAATCAGACATTTATTGTAAAAAGAGCAGATTCAGTGTCTGATGAAAGATGTTGAATTAAAGGCCCGTTCACTCCAAGAACGATAACTATAATGCATAATGATAACTATAACATCAACTATATTGTATTGTTCTCTTTATTATAAGCGTGCCGCAGTCTGTCGCTTTAAATGCCCAATCTCTCAAAAGCAGGATGCATTCTGATTGGTTGTCAAAGTTTTTATCATTCATTAGCTGGAAAAAAGAAAGTGATTCCAACAACATTGTAGAACTCTGCTATATTTTTATATTTAGAAAGAATTTTAGAAGGATATTGTTATTGCTGTAGTTAGCGTCCTTGGTGTGAACAAGCCTCGACACATGCTAAATCTATTTACACTACATACACAGTGTCTATTTTCACTAACTCTGTCCACCATTGCTCAGATATTATTAGTACTAATAGCACATTACATAAATGCATTTGTCATTTAAGCATATTACTTCTGTTTGCACCTTATGCACTTGCAGTGTAAACAAGATTCTGTTTGTGTCTATTTATACTTAGTACTGGATTTCTGCCACTATTTACACTCTAATTTTTACCCACTTAGTACAAAATGTATTCAATATTTTTTTAAGTCCCCCTGTAGTCAATTTTATCCCTTAAAACTCATCTTTGATCACCAAAATTACATATTTAAAAGTTTTTTCCTTGAAAACAAATTCTTCATGCCTTAAAATATCTTGAATGTAACTCGACACCCTTGCCTCATTTAGTATGCGCGGTTCTATGAATATGCAAATGAGCCCCGCCTCCACTCACTCACTCACTCAGAGATCCACTGGTTGACGATCACACGTTGATCTGATTGGTTACAAGGTAGTTTGTGACGTCAGAAACACCAGCGATTTCAAAGCGTGTTTTTGAGACTGTCTTTGGTTCACTGCAGTTTTAAGGAGAAAATACTCCGCAATGCTGTCGACTTGTGAATTTACACATGATTTGTCTCAAAGCATATTAAAAACACCACATAGACATATAAACAACATTAAAAGCTGGACTTTAAGTGTTATTTTGTTTATCTAGTTATTAATTATATTAAGCAATTATATTTGTTATTATTATTATTATTTTTAAATCTCTCACTTATTCTTTGACAAAAGATGTGATGTTTTAAGTGTGTGCATAATTAAAAAATATATTTTATTTGGCTTCATTTCAGGCTTTTTTAGTGGGATAGCGACCCAGATTCTGTAAAATAAAGCTGGTTTAAGGTCCAGCAGATTTGCACTTTACACTTAGTGTAAAAAGCCGCTGCCAAATTTCCATGAGTGTGTTTGTGCTGTTACATGATTTGCATAATTCCTGGGTGTTAAAACTCAGACTGTGTGTGCAAATAAACAGCCCTGTCAGCGGACGCTATTCATTCTCACTGAACCCCCCGAGAGTTTGCCGATGTGGGAGCGTTTTGGTGCTTTTCCGTGTCCCGTGAAACGCTATTTGCACCTGCGCTGAGAAACGAGTCTGCAGAATTCAAGCACAGCACATTGATTTTTTGCACCTTTCTCTTTCCCTTTTTTAATTTCCTGGTGCCATTACTCGACTCACAAAATGGCCAGTCAATATCACATCTGCATTGTGATTAAAGCACAGAAAGGGCTTTTCTCTCTGAGAGTCTCTGTACTGTATATAATGCACAGAGGGTGAAAAGGCAACAGTCCGATTGCGTTTCCAGATAAGCTCAGATGAAGAAGCCGTTGGTCTTTAATTAAAGTCTCTCTGCCCGAGGGAGTGAGACAGGTCAGACAGACAGACAACAGACAGAACTACTTTTTCCATTTAAAGTAAGTGTTTTTTAACGTTAAAATACTTTTTTGGCAAGCAGGTTCAAAATCTTTCGAATTATATACTGTTGTAAATAATATGATGTAAGTACATTTTACAAGCAAATACTATTTCAGTCTTTCTACTTCAAATGTAAATGTGTTACTTGCCATTTCTTTGTGAAAATTATAAGTATATAGTTTCTACACTTTAATAGATCAATTCATTTTTAGCATGCATTTTGACAGTAAAAGAAAGATATACATGAACACATGCATTTAGGCACAATAACTGTTTGGTGAAATGAGTTTTTGCACAGGAGTTTTTCTCTTTAGTGTCTTGCAGTGAAAGAGGAAGCACAATAGATGTGGAATGTGCTCACTTTGAGTCTCTGCTGTTCATATATTCGGCTCTCTGTCACACACACACACACACACATTTCTTTTGTTAACAGCGGCTGTAAAGTCAACCCGCCTGAACCACGCTGATCCAAACCAAATAGTTTGTGATGAGTCCTGCTGACTCGACAGACGACACTGAACTCACGCTCCCCGTATGTGTGCTAGATATTACCGTTAATAACGTGAACATGAAAACATTTGTAGGGTGTGACTTGATTTTATCATGAAGAGTTGATTGGATGATGAAAAGTGGGTGTTTTAGAGCTGAATATGAGTTCATATTACATTAACGTTAACCAGAATTAAATTACTTCTTTCTAAGATTTTTGAAAGAATGAAACAACGTCCTAAATGATGTCAGCTGAAAATGATCATGATTTTTTGTTGACTTCAGCATATAAGCTTGGTTAATGTTTTTAAAAGAAGTCTCACCGATGCTGCATTTATTTGATTAAAAATAATAAAATATAATTAGAATGTAAATCAGCTGTTTTCTATGTGAATATATAGTAAAGTGTAATTTATTCCTGTGATCAAAGCTGAATTTTCAGCATCATTACTCCAGTCGGTGTCACATGATCCTTCAGAAATCAGTATAATATGATGATTTGCTGATCAAGAAACATTTATGATTATTATCAATGTTGAAAACTGTTCATATGTTTGTGGAAACAGCAACACATTTTATTTTTCAGGATTCTTTGATGAATAGTAAGTTCAAAAGAACAGCATTTATTTGAAATAGAATCTTTTCTAACATATAAATGTCTTTACTAGGGATGCATCGATATAACATTTTTCTTCTTTATATTTGAAAGCCGATAACCGATATATTGGCCGATAAATCTGAATCCAAATGTTTATATCATTTCTGAAAGCCTGATTACAAAAACAAAAGTCTCACCATTAAAAGCCATGACCCAAACACACAATTACAATGTTCTCATTATAATTATATGTAGCCGATATGACAGAACACGTTGCACTTCACTGTATTTTCCTTTTTTAAAGTAATTTCAATCATATTTCAAGCAATTCAAAACCATCATGTAGAACAGTGCGCATCTGAAGAGTCTCAGCTGAAGGAAATAATACATTATTTATCATCATTAATATATCGGCCAAATTTACTTATCGGGGCGATAACCATCAAAAATGAACATATATTAACCGATATCGATATATTGGCCGATATATATATATATATATATCGTGCATCCCTAGGCTTTACTGTCAATGTGTCCTTGATGAATACATTTTTTTAAAGTTGTTTATGTTTGTATAATGCTATCAGACATACATTTACATTTGTCATACAATTGTATGCTCTTTGTTTGCGCATGCAATTGTGTGTTCACATATGTGAATTAACAGTGTGTGTGACAGTCTGTCCTCATTGTATGTGATTGGACACGTCTCGCGTGTGTTTATCAGGGTTTGGTCGGGCTGGTGTCTGTTTTACTTCCTCTTGCTGTGGTGCCACCCTGATTAGACACCATCTGCTGGGTGGCATGGCATTGTGCCCGTGATACTGTATTTCATGTAGTGTTTTAAAAGCTTGTCATTACGGAAACTCCCCCTTTTTTACCCCGCTGTGAGTAATTATCTCTGAGAGAGGAGCATATTAGTGTTCACGGGGGGCGAGTGTCTGTCCATCACGTCTCGCAAACCTTCTTTCAAGGTCACTGTTTGTCCAGGGATCATCCCTACAACACACACACACACACACACACACACACACACACACACACACACACACACACACACACACACACACACACACACACACACACACACACACACACTTTCTTTGCTTCTCTTTCATGTCTTGAGTGTTAAAGCTCAGAGATGCTTCATTACATGTCACTAACATCAAAATGACATCAAAAAGCTTTATTTTTAAGGCCTTTGATTTATGCAAATATGCTGTAATTTATTTGATGGTTCTCAGCAATACTTGATTAATCTTCTAGCATCTTTCTGGAGTAAAATAATTATGCTTACCTTTACAAGGTAGATAGATAGATAAATGGATGGATGCATAGATGGATGGATGGATGGATGGATGGATGGATGGATAGATAGATAGATAGATAGATAGATAGATAGATAGATAGATAGATAGATAATGGATGGATTGATAGATAATGGATGGATTGATAGATAGATAAATGATTATTTGATTGATTGATTGATTGATTGATTGATAGAT
Organism: Gila orcuttii; assembly: GCA_026230005.1. Taxonomy (NCBI): domain Eukaryota; kingdom Metazoa; phylum Chordata; class Actinopteri; order Cypriniformes; family Leuciscidae; genus Gila; species Gila orcuttii. The sequence goes on along the minus strand of JAPDVR010000015.1, from coordinate 42,571,677 downwards.
AGATAAATGATTGATAGATAGATAGATAGATAGATAGATGGATGGATAATGGATGGACTGATGGATTGATAGATTGATAGATGATAGATAGATGGATGGATGGATGGATGGATGGAAGTATAGATGATAGATAGATAGATGATGGATGGATTGATAGATAAATGATAGATAAATGATAGATAGATAGATAGATAGATGGATGGATGGATGGATAGATAGATGATGGATGGATTGATAGATAGATAAATGATTATTTGATTGATTGATTGATTGATAGATAGATAAATGATTGATTGGTTGATAGATAGATAGAGAGATAGATAGATGGATGGATGATGGATGGATTGATAGATTGATAGATGATAGATAGATGGATGGATGGAAGTATAGTTGATAGATAGATAGATGATGGATGGATTGATAGATAAATGATAGATAGATAGATAGATGGACGGATGGATTGATAGATTGATTGATGATAGATAGATAGATAGATGGATGGATGGATTGATAGATTGATAGATGATAGATAGATAGATAGATAGATAGATAGATAGATAGATGATTGATGGATGGATGGATGGAGGACAGAATGTGCTGTAAGCTGTTTCATAAGCATCATGTCTGTGTGTGAATGGGCCTGTTTCTGGAGTGTGTCTGTCAGTCAGTGATGAAGCCTCTAATACAGGAAGTGTTTCTGCACATCACTGGAGTAAAAGGGTCAGAGGTCACAGCGAGCCTAATGAGCCTCATCGTGTGTAATTACCTGACGTGTGCTGGTGTAATCATAACCCGAGTCCCGTCTCAGGACAGGCTGTCAGTCAAACAGGAGGAATCCAGCTTTTAACCTGATGAAGCTCCTGTGTTTTATACACACATGCACTTGGAGCATCTTCTGTGATGCACACATTAATGGAGATGTGCATCACAGAAGGGTCAAAGGTCATGCGGGGTGTAGGTTAATGGATCAGGGGTTTTATAACCAGGACCAAGCGCTCTTATAAACAATCACTCTGGAGAATTTTCTGGAACCATTTTTTAACCGTCCCCTTGCAATACTTTGAGTCACACTGCAAATCTGCCATTTTATGTGGGCGGAATATTAAAGGGACACCAGGCAGGAATCCTGTTTTTGTCAAACAGCGACCCCTAGAGTCGCTATGGAGTACTTGTATTTAACGTTACTGTCGTAAATTTCTTTTGCCAAGTGTGTCAGAGGTTCTGGGTTCTAATCCGTACTAGTAGTATAGTTTATTTTCCTCATCAAAACCGATTGTTTATTAGTGGTTGTATTTCAAGCAGGGACACGTTTTTTGTGCATTAGGTTTTGTGATTTCACCGTAACAAATATAGAGTCTCTCCTCAACGGATTGAGGCGCGCGTTTGTGTGAAGACTGTGCGCGTCACAACAGAACACTCTATCCGCGCCACTGATCGCAGCGGCAAAAAGCACTTTGGTCACTTGATTTCAAAAACAACACATTTCAGATCGCCTCTTATTTAACAAACGAACGAAATGAATGCTCTACTAGAATTACCTGGAGATGTTTTATTTGTTTGTATGGGTACATCCGTGCCGCGAGATGTTTCAATGGGGACATATAACACCCGCAAATTACGCTCGTGTCTGACTCCTCGCTCGGTCTGTCTGCCGTTTCCTCTTTCTCTGTTCCTCCGACAATGCTTTCTGCATCTTATATGCCGGCTCAGCCATGACGATAGTGTGACAAACTCGATCCCTCTCTACCTTCCTGGATGGGGGCGTGTATGTGTGCAGTGCCGTAAAGGAATATGTTACATCGCGAGAGCTGATATCACGCGATACTTCCTGAGGCTGAGGCCGGCGGCCCGCCGCACCAAAGTTGCAAGTGAGATTTTTCCGCTCACAGGCACCAGAGGGGTGCGAGAAGGCCACCATTCAACCCGAAAGAAGTCATATAACCATTTCAATAACTCTGAAGCTGTTCAGTTAAGCTAAAAAAACTGCATAGAATCCCTTTAAAATGACCTTTTGTTTTATGTTTAGTTGCACCACACATAATCAAATCATCTAACTCAGTTCCTCGTAATAAGTATCTATGTGTCATAGGTTATGGATTATGTTTGTACCATTTGGAACATGGCTCATTAATACCTTGATTTTCATCCAGAAAAGGTCACAAGCATGTTTTCCTCCTGCGCATTGCAGACGTTTTATTGAGGAGAAGTGAGTTATTTTGGCCTCTCAAAGTGAATCACATGCACCCGTTGACCTGAAGCGTACCGTGAACTATCAGCCGCCGTTATTGTAGTCGCTTCTGCACTAAATAGGAGCTTTATTTGTCTTCAATAGTTCATTGTTCTGTGTGATGTGACATTTTGATTTTCAGTGATGAGAATAATCTTAAGAATGAATCAGAGAGATGCTTGAAGCCTTGATTCCCATGAAATATTGTTGTCTCGTCATGGTCGTCTTATGATGCTGCTTTTATTTCTAGCACGAGATTCTAAAAAAGATAATAAGTGCTGTAAATTACAGCAAAGTTAAATTGAATATGTGCATGAAAATGAGTTTTAATGCATTAATTTTTCATGACCCAGAGCGTAATTTAATTTCACAGATGTTGCTCTCTCATACTGTTGCTCTGAAGACACATTTGTGTTCTGAGTGGTGCTTTATTTTAGTAACTTTGTTTTTGCCTAAAATCCTTTTAGAGAAATAAAAACAGACCGTGGAATGCAGCTCGGATCATCTGATGAGAAATGCTCATATTGAGACTTTTAATTAGGATCTTACACTCTTAAAAAATGCTGGGTTGTTTTAATTCATGTTTGGGTCAAATATGGACGAACCCAACCACTGGTTTACATAAGTTTTAACCCAACTTGAATCAGATGTGCATGTTTATTTACATCTTACGAACTGGTCAGTGGATGAGATAGAATAGGTACTTGCTAAAAAGCAATACATTTAATTCGCATGTAAACGTACAGGTGAAACTAGGAAAATTAGAATATCATGCAAAAGTTAATTTATTAAAGTAATTCAACTTAAAAGGTGAAACTAAAATATTATATAGACTCATTACATGCAAAGTGAGATATTTTTTAAGCCTTTATTTGTTATCATTTTGATGATTATGGCTTACAGCTATGAAAACCTTTACAGTGTTTCCCCTAGGATTTTTTTTCAGGGGGGGGGGGGGGGGACTGCTAGTGTTGCGGAGCGGGCGTGTTACGGATACGTGGTGTATTTGTTTTTTATTATTAATTGAAATCATGTACTATGAATCATTAAACTTATACAACATTTTTTTTTAATATATATATATGGAAAAAAAATTCACACTAATTCTGTGTTGTGTTTTTTCTGGTAATAAAATGAAGACATAAAACACAAATTTTAGCATTTATCATCAATTTTAATCATATGAAATTAAATAAACTTTTTGTCAAATAACTGGCTGCACAATGAGCTTTAGCCTAACTGTTCAAATTAAAACATGGATTATTCCTTAAAAATTTCAGTTTTGATGATAATTTATTTGGATTAGTGTTAGTGTATTATTACATTGGGATATATCTAAATTCTAATGTACAACAGTAATATATTTCTGTCAAGTTAAACCGAACTTTTATTTTGACGGGTTGCCGTGAAGACCTTTTGAGGTTCTGTGTGTTTGTCATGATGATAGTTTTTCTCAAATGAAGCGGTGAAATGATCACGAAGTGACTTTCAGAGTGGATCTAGAGCCTGGAGAGGAAGTTCATGCATTTGTGCCTTCATATAGGCCAAATAACAGCGCAAGCGTCACACGTGCTTCAGTGTGTGTGTGGTAAATTAAACTGCGCGTCGGGGCACCATTCATTCACACAGAACATGCAGGATTCGTATTTAAATAGTCTTTGTGTTTTAATATTCACACACACTAGTCTACATCGCGATTTGATTTCAAGTGTACTGAACTGCTTTCTATTTTTTCCTCAAATTTACAAATTCTGTGAAATTCCGCGTTTTACACTAAATTCCTTTTTTATGACTGTCAGCATTTTAGGGGGGGCGGGGGGTCGTTTTGCGGGGGCGGGCCGCCCCCCCAAAACAATGGTAGGGGAAACACTGCTTTAACAATATTATAATTTTTAATTTGGGGTTTTCATAAGCTGTAAGCCATAATCATCAAAATGATAACAAATAAAGGCTTGAAATATCTCACTTTACATGTAATGAGTCTATATAATATATTAGTTTCACCTTTTAAGTTGAATTACTTAAATAAATTAACTTTTGCACGATATTCTAATTTTTCGAGTGTCACCTGTATACGCGATTCGGATTACAATTACATAAACAGAACTTTTTATATTCTGAAATCAGATTGGATTCACAAAATCAGTGCATGCAAACATAGCTACAGTTGAGAAAAATATAACTAACATCTGAGAACTGCTAGCAGAAAGAATAGAGATCTCATGTTGTTTTTTCACTCCTATGTACAGGTGAAACTCAAAGAATTAGAATATCATGCAAAAGTTATAATTCTGATGATTATGGCTTACAGTTTATGAAAACCCCAAATTCAAAATCTCAAAAAATTACAATATTACATGAAATCAATAAAAAAAGGATTTTAAATACAGAAATGTCGGCCCTCTGAAAAGTATAATCATGCATATAGTTATATATACTAAATATATTAGTTTCACCTTTTAATCTGAATTACTGAAATGCATGAAGTTTTGCATGATATTCTAATTTTTCAAGTTTCATCTGTATATTAGCACTTCTAATCCAGCTTGTATTGCAGTATTTCTCCAGTTGTCCAATCACAGGTCATGTGTGTAAATCCTCCACTAATGAGTCACGAGGCTCGTTTGCCCGTCCCTTCCTTTCGTGTGATCGGACCCGGTAGTTTTCGACATGGGAAACGCTCTCCTGGAATCCGGGTGAGCTTTCTTTGGCGCTGTTTGCTTTTGGGGAATCTATCATTTGCGGGGAGTGGACGTCTGCCGCTGGTGTCGTTATATCCCAGTCTCTGAGCACTAATACGAGCCACAGATGGATTGAAGTGCTATTCGGGGTTTAGGAGAAGATTATTGTGCTTGGCTGAAGAAAGCTGCATTTAAGTGATGGATTTAGCACACTTTGACAAGGTGCAGTTGTCACATAGGACAATAATTAATTCAGGGCATTTTTCCTGATTTTGAAGCTCTAGCATTTTCCATTATTGTACTAAGAATTGGAATACCTGCAATTTGCAGGAAAATTGGGCCATTTTATATCTGCAATTATTGAGATGGACGAATGAGGGCCGATGCTTTCAAGCTTCAGGCTACATTTGCAATTTCTTTGAAGGCAGTTAAAGGTCCGAAGTAATCGATGGCAAACGCGTCCTTTAGAGACCAGACGGGGTCTGTACGGTAGTGGGAAATGGAAAAACGAAAGGAAAAACAAGGGAAAGCTCCACGCGAAGTGCATCAGGGTCATTAATAACATTACGAGCGGATGCTTTTGTCCCGCTGTGCTCGGTTTGCTGTTATTAAGTGCCGTATATTGTGCCGGTTTCCATTTAGCTTCAGATTTTACTGCTCAGGGCGAAACGATTATTATAAAACAAATATAACTCGTGCTCTGTGGCTCAAGCTTGTGGAAAACACATGAATAAAACAACTTTATACAGTAGAAACTTTTATTGCAATAGCAAACACAATAAAAGATAAAATGCACTCCTGACTGCTTTATTTCTTATCTGCGTTCTTCAGCAAGACTTCATTGACACTCGTAAAACGGCTCGGTTTTCATGATTTTGCTCTTTTTCTCAGAGGAGTCGTATATTAGAAAAGAGGCACTTTCCTGACGGCGGGAAGCGGAGCGAGGGTCGGGTCTTAATCCGATGGCATCTGGAAAAGCGCTGAGGCCACGGCCTGCTGGCACGGAGGTTGCGTCCCTTATGTAAACGGAACAAATTCCTCTTCGCACTAATGGCGTATCGCATTAATGCCGTTGAGGTTTGTACACAAGGTCAGGCTAAAGGGCCACTGGAGGCCAAGACTTATCTCACGTCCCTTAAGAAATCACAATAAACGCCATTGTTCTTTAGCATGTTAAAGGCGATTTTGTCTCAACAGTAGCTCTTTTTATAAGCGTGCATGAAGCTCAATATTCATAAAGTTTTGGGTGATGTGGGAAAACTCAAGGGCCCTCATTTATCAAAAGTGCGTACACCAAATTTCCAGCGTACACCTGGCGTACACCCAAAACCACGGTGACTTTGAGATTTATCAATATGGACTTTGGCGTACAGCACGCTCAAATCCTACGCCAGCTCAGAAGGTGGTGTACGCATGTTTTGAGTTCGTGCGGAAATGCGCAGAAAAACAATTCCTAACACCACAAAACGCACTGACAAACTAAAATATATGATGTATTATGACCCACTGTAAAAAACAACAACAACAATAACAAAGTAATTATAAACTTCAGGGTTTATTTTTGTGCAACATGGACTTCAATGTTTAATTTGTGTGATTTTACCAAAGCATTTGATTTGTAGGCATATGTAGGCCTATTCCTTCAGTTGCGAGCCTGTGCGCTTTACCTGACGTTTCAGGGTTCGCACGGACTGGGTTCAGTAATGAAAGGCTTTCAATGACCAAAAAATAATTCAGAATGACAAAATAAAAATGACATTCTTCTTCTGTTAAATAATAATAATAATAATAACGACATTCTTCTTCTAAATAACAATAAGCGTCATTAATAATAAAAAAAATCATATAAATAATAAGATCTTCAGTGCCGAGACGGGCCTCTTTGTGACGATCTTTAGATCTGACCACTTTTTTTTCACCTACAATAAACAAGAAAATTCATGCTTAACTTGATCACTATTGGTCTATATTAAGCAATAAAACATTCTTAACTCTGCTGGAGTGCGCTTCTCAACCCCCACACTATTAACAGAACTCGTAATTTAGGTTGAATTAATCCCACTTTAATCCACTTTAACTTTTAATCCCACTCTTTAAACTCCCAAATAAAACAATTTTGTTTCTTTCCATTTCCCTGGTGATGGTCTCGATCTCCACGTCGGAGAAGTTTCTCTTTTTTGCCGTCTTCCGTGTGTCCATGGCGTAAAATGAAGGCGTGGGGGAAGCGGAGACTTGAGTATATAGGGGCGTGTTATTCTAATGACGATCGTTTTCAGCCGTGGCATTTATCAAGGGCAGGTATTGCGTACACCTAGATTTCAAAGGTACGCACAGCTTCATAAATCAGGCGGTGAGAGGAGTGTAAGCATAATCTTACGCCAACATATACGCCCGTTTCTACGCAAGAATGATAAATGAGGGCCAAGGTGTGGCAACATTTAATCTACAGGTCCTTCTCAAAAAATTAGCATATTGTGATAAAGTTAATTATTTTCCATAATGTAATGATAAAAATTTTACTTTCATAAATTTTAGATTCATTGCACACCAACTGAAATATTTCAGGTCTTTTATTGTTTTAATACTGATGATTTTGGCATACAGCTCATGAAAACAAAAAATTAGCATATCATGAAAAGGTTCTCTAAACGAGCTATTAACCTAATCATCTGAATCAACTAATTAACTCTAAACACCTGCAAAAGATTCCTGAGGCTTTTAAAAACTCCCAGCCTGTTTCATTACTCAAAACCGCAATCATGGGTAAGACTGCCGACCTGACTGCTGTCCAGAAGGCCATCATTGACACCCTCAAGCAAGAGGGTAAGACAGAAAGAAATTTCTGAACAAATAGGCTGTTCCCAGAGTGCTGTATCAAGGCTCCTCAGTGGGAAGTCTGTGGGAAGGAAAAAGTGTGGCAAAAAACGCTGCACAACGAGAAGAGGTGACCGGACCCTGAGGAAGATTGTGGAGAAGGACCGATTCCAGACCTTGGGGACCTGCGGAAGCAGTGGACTGAGTCTGGAGTAGAAACATCCAGAGCCACCGTGCACAGGCGTGTGCAGGAAATGGGCTACAGGTGCCGCATTCCCCAGGTCAAGCCACTTTTGAACCAGAAACAGCGGCAGAAGCGCCTGACCTGGGCTACAGAGAAGCAGCACTGGAGTACCCACAGTCAGTGATGGTCTGGGGTGCCATGTCAGCTGCTGGTGTTGGTCCACTGTGTTTTATCAAGGGCAGGGTCAATGCAGCTAGCTATCAGGAGATTTTGGAGCACTTCATGCTTCCATCTGCTGAAAAGCTTTATGGAGATGAAGATTTCATTTTTCAGCACGACCTGGCACCTGCTCACAGTGCCAAAACCACTGGTAAATGGTTTACTGACCATGGTATTACTGTGCTCAATTGGCCTGCCAACTCTCCTGACCTGAACCCCATAGAGAATCTGTGGGATATTGTGAAGAGAAAGTTGAAAGTTTAATTTTTATCATTACATTATGGAAAATAATGAACTTTATCACAATATGCTAATTTTTTGAGGAGGACCTGTATTTTCTGTGGAGATCTCCAGCAGACAAGCATAATGATGAATAAAGCCACTGACTTTGTTTCAGTGTGATATTTAGTCTAATTTAGTCAAACATGACATTTGTAGAGTAATTGCAAAGCAAAGGAACACATACAAGCTGGAGTTCTGCCACTGAGATAAAAAAACACACGTTTTCTAGGGTCAGCTGAGTATTTTTGACAATTATTATTTTATTATTTATGTTATTATTTTTTTTATTACATTTTATTTTATGCATGCCTCTAATCTGAGCTTACTTAATCAGAACATTTCATTTGTTTGTGAAAAAATTTCACAAGCTCATTCACCTAAAAAAAAAAAGGGTTGCATCAGCTCAGATCAATGAAGCCTACGATCAATCAGATCCAAAAAGAAATAAAAAAACCTGCGCCTGTAAAAAATTGAATTCAATATTTGGTGATAATATGGGATAATGATACATTTTTCAGTTTTTAACCTGACACACCAGAACTCAAACCATCTTTACCTTAGCGGCTTAGTTGAAATATTTATTTTTTTCTTTACTATTATTTTATATTAATTCAATTTAATTATTTAAATTAATTTTTTCTAGTTGTACAATTCCACACATGTCTAGAAGCCATACAAAAAATGACTAGTGATGTGTCAGATAATACCACGGCATTTTTTGTGTGTTAGTAAAGAGCATTTTTCCCCCTTGTTTCTTTCTTCTCAAAGCTCGTGTACTAGCTCTTGTTCTGTGGTGGTTCTGAATGTCCATGAATCTCTGAAATGTGACGTTTACAGTCACAGACTAAAGGAACAGAACCGCTCAGATTTCCCAGCTCAGCGTCGCTCCCCGCAGGGTCCCGTCTCCGTGAAGTATTTCAAAGCCTCTCTTCTTCAGCGGAGCGTTCTGTCTATCTCACAAGCTCTATGAAACCAGCTGAGAAACCCCCACGATTCCCGGCTTCAGCCCAGAAAACAAATGCCCCACGAACAGGCCGTAAGAATGGCCTTCAAAGTGTCCAGTGGTGCGTTCGAGGGCGACACCAGGCCGGAAGCTCACAGTGGAGTCTTCTTCTAAGGGGATGAAGCAGATCTGTTGTGCGAATAACAAAGCAAGATAATTAAACCCCCTTTGTGCTTCATCGGCCTCAAAAGAGTCTCTCTGAGACCGCCGGCTGGATCCTCCATGCTGGATTTGGACGTTTTTGCGTCTGATTGGCCACCAGTGCTGAACGCCTCCGATGTCTGATCATACAGACGTGCAGTTCGGGTGTTGATAATGGATTCTAATCATTTCTTTGATCTTTTTTTTTATAGACTGAATCTCAGAAATGCACCAAATAAAGCAAGTTAAACCTCATGTTGTGTTACGGTCGTTTTCACCCGGAGAGGATTTTCTTTTCCCCAAAATGCTAGTTAATGTAATCTTACTGACTTTGCTCACACAGGGTATAACACACACACACACACACACACACACACACACACACACACACACACACACACACACACACACACACACACACACACACACACACACACACACACACACCCTCCCAAAAAAAAAAAGTTAATTTTGTGCTTTTTAGGAGGGTTTTTTTCCCTACTTGTTACACTCTTGGTGTTCTCGGTCAAAAATTACCAGTCTATGAAAAATAGCTTATTAATCTCTTGTTATGCTATGTTATTTGATTATTTTATTTTTATTAATACAATTATCATAATAATGTATTAGCAAAATAATTTTATTAGCCCTTTGTGTTCGAGAAAAGTGCAAAATATAAATAAAATGTATTATTATTATTTTATTATTTATTATTATTTTTTTATTACTTATTTTATTACATTTACTTTTATATTTCATTTTATTTTATGTATGCCTCTAATCTGAGCTTACTTAATCAGAACAAAAATTTTTTTTTTAATTTCACAAGTTTATTCACCTAAAAAAAAAAGGGTTGCATCAGCTCAGATCAATGAAGCCTACGATCAATCAGATCCAAAAAGAAATAAAAAACCTGCGCCTGAATTCAATTGAATTCAATATTTGGTGATAATATGGGATAATGATAAATTTCCAAGCAATGGCAGAAACACCACATTAGGTAAAAGATTTTTCTTCTTGTGTCTTGTAGGCTTTTCTTTGGTTTATTTGTTTGAATAACTCTTTGTCCTGTCAGCATCACAGAGGTTTAATTAGATGGTTGTGGATTTTGTAGAAGGCTTGTAGATTGATGTGGATTTTACAGTCATAAATCATACAAAGTCACTGAGGAATAAATTAATGACAACTTGGCTAGACACCAGGCTTTGCCTAAAATCTGCTTGGTTTACAAAGAAAAGCTCAGTTTTGGAAACACATTAATTAGCCTTTGCAGAATTGACTGACAGTTACCCAGAAGACACTGCTCTCTTTTGCTTCATAATTGATTTGGTGGCCATGCCAGAACTGCTTTTCATCAAGCCGGCGGCCTGATCCCTCAGTCACGGCCACATTTATTCTTCTATGCTGAAAACGACAATGTGCGCTAATTGTTTGATGTTAACTACGCGCCATCAGTCAGGGCTAATTATGGCGCGGTCATAGCGCGTATACTCCTGGGTCCAATAAACTCCAACAACATTATTTGGGAAACGGGAGGAAAAAAATCTGCCAGGCCCACAGACAGTCCCGCTGTTGCGGCAGTAATTCAATTATCACCTGTCTTTGGTAATGGCTAGTTAACACAAATATTACTCTTTATATTTGGCTGAATGAGATTAATGAGTCGCGGGAGCTGGTCACGGGTCCACGGGCTGCTGAGTTTTACTGGAGAAATGTTTAAGTAGAGGGAAATCTATCTCCTACAACCTCACACACATGTATTTTATGCATCTGCACATTTTTAAGCAATTATCATGCAGTTCTGAATATAGCATATCAGTGATTCGTCGCAGGTGAACACATTACCTTGTGCATTTTTGCTCTGCCAACATAGAGAGTTTCAAATAATGCCACAGCAGAATGAGTGAATGATTCAATGACTAATTCATAGAGACAATTCTGAACGAATTGATTGAATGTATGATTAAGTGATTCACTCATAAAGAGTCATTTGCCGCCATCTACAGGTTTATCGATGTAATTAGCCAAAAGAGTCCACACCACTAATTGACAGGCAAAACAAATATATTTATTTATTTATCAATAAATACATGTTTTTTTTTTCTTTTTATGACAAGGCAACTTTTTTGGCAAGGCGAGTTTTTTATAGCACATTTTATACACACTGATGTGAATGAAATGATTTAAAAATAAGCAGAATGAGTGAATGATTCAATGACTCATTCATAGAGACAGCCATTTGTTTCATTCCTGAATGAATCAGTGTTTTTGAACAAATCAGTTGAATGTATGATTAAGTGATTCATTCGTGAAGAGTCATTTGTCGCCACCTACAGGTTTATCGATGTAATTACCCAAACGGGTCAGTGAAAAATCCACACCACTAATTCACTGGCAAAACAAATGTATTTATTTAGTTATTTCGTTTTATGATAAGGCAACTTTTTTAGCAAAGCGAGCACATTTAAGAATTTAAAAATAATCATAAAATATTTTTTTTTGTAAGAAATAAAAAAGTAGTTTAATTCCTACGTTGTTGCTCTAGTTTTGGCCTTGAATTGCCTCTGTTCATTTTTTTGGTCCTGTATATGTATATACTAAAACCTCTGTAAAGCTAAATTGCTTTCAACATTGCTATTAAATATCCATACAGTAAAACATGTTCCACCGTCACCAGCCTTCATCTTATTCAGTGGAGGAATATTTGTTACATAGAGTTAAATGGAGATCAAAGACTTGTGTAAAATGGGCAGTTGTTCCCGGCTGGAATCGTGAATGAGATTTCCGTCTGAGTCCGAGGTCAAAGGTCAGGTTGTTGGTGACAGCTGCTCTGTTCTCATTGAATATGCAGAAGGATGTTCTGCTCCAAATATCGCCGTCTCCCCTGACATCGCTCTAAGTTTTCAAGCTTTCTGTTACTAATTATTCATCGGCGATAGTTCGAGGGTAATGAGAGATGTTTCTGGATGTGTGACCCTCTGCGTTCTGATTAGTATGCGTCTCTAGCACAGCTAATTGTGGGTAGAAAAGCTCATTGTTCCTCTGGCTTCCTGTCTAAAGAGCATTAGCAGCAGTGTTTAGCGGCTAGGGACCCGAGACAAGCGCGCTTTTTGTCTTTGTGGACCCTAAGCTCGACCCCCCCGGTGTAAAATCAGCCCTAACCCTCCAAACGTGACAAGGTCAAGGCCTAAACGCTGTTTTCAGCGCCCGCGAGGTTTAACGTGACGGCGAGGCGTGGGGCGACGCTACATGTGTGCTTGTAAAACAGGAAAAAGCAGCATTGGTGTAACGTAACATCAGGGGACCGTAAAACTCAGAAGCCCCTTTAAAACAAATAGATGGATTAGATTTCTGTCAACAGCAGCTTTACCAGCTCAACGACTCAAACTCAAATAGAAGATCTGTTTATTTGACATAAAATACTGTGTGATTGTTTATAGAACGAGTCTAAAAAGCATCTTTCACTATCGCTTCATTTGACTTACTAGAATGTAATGTTGGTTATAGGGTTTACCTTAATTATTTTATTTTTTGAAAATGACATTATGATTACTGAATCAAGATCTAAAGTATACGTTTATTTTACAGACTGATTTTATTTGTTCAAAATAATTGTTTTATAAATTATTTATTTTAGTGAATATTATGCAAAAATAAAATACTCTATTTACTATCTTAAAGCGTGAAAGCAGAATGAGTGAATGATTCAATGACTCTTTCGTAGAAACTGCCATTTGTTTCATTCCTGAATGAATCAGTGTTTTTTAACGAATCGCGGTTGATTCATAAAGAGTCATTTGTCGCCACCTACAGGTTCATCGATGTAATTAGCCAAAAGAGTCAGTGACAAATCCACACCACTAATTCACAGGCAAAATTCACAGATTGATTTTATTTTTTCAAATTCATTGTTTTTAAATCATTTATTGTAGTGAATATTATGCAAAATAAATATACATTTACTTGCAGCATATGAAATGCTTGTGTTATTTACTATCGATAGCAGAATGACTGAATGATTCAAAGACTCATTCATAGAGACTGAGTCAATATATACTTTTATGTTTATGACTTTGTTAATAATTTATACGTTTATGACTTTAAATCGGCCACCCTGATCTCTAGGATATTGGCATCACCTGTTAAAAAAACAGTATCTGTCAACTACTAGTACTTAAAAGTGTATTAGTTATTACTTCTGTAACATTAATAGAATGTTTGTTCATTATTTAGAAATCGTTCATGGAGTTTTAGTTGTCTAAATGTTACCACTGGTTTTTTAGACATTCAAAAGTAACGTTTCCAGAATGTTTGAAGAATGATACAATGAAATGTTCGCATGCTTTTGAAACATTTCTAAAACTGGACGTTTTGAACATTGAGAGAACATTCAGAAAT
>JAPDVR010000015.1:42545228-42552728 GCA_026230005.1 Gila orcuttii | reverse complement strand
TGTATGATCAAACTAAGACATTTATGGAAAAAGACAATTTTCTTTTCAAGATGTTTCCAACTCTAACTTTGAACTTTGAACTGAAATAAAACCATGTATATATGGTGAAGGGTGTGTGATAGAATTGTCCAGACGTATGCACCCTGTATTTTAAAGAAGAACATTTAATTATTTGCGATACATTATTCATTCACAAAGAATTCAGGGACATTATTCATGTCCCTAAAGGTTGGAGTTTTCCTCATTTTTTAAATTAAGGCATTAAGATTTTTTATTCCTCTTTTTAGTCAACTTTAGCATGGTTGTGTTCACTTATTCTAAGCAGTGTGTGTGTGTGTGTGTGTGTGTGTGTGTGTGTGTGTGTGTGTGTGTGTGTGTGTGTGTGTGTATAATTAAAAAGCAATTTTAACCAGAAACCAGTCCTTTGTTGTGTATCTTTGGATTATGTTGTGTTGTAAATAAATCCAAACAATCTAAAAGCCATTCTTTTTTAAATCTCCTCATTCTTTATGCAAGGCTCCTCATAATGATATGGCCTGATAGCACACCTAATAGGGCCATTATGGGAGGGTCTTTGTCTTTCTCAGGTGTGAAATTCCATACATATTAATGAGAGATCACGCCTCCTCGCATAAAGCTTTCTCAAACAAAACACGTCATACACATTCTAAAAGACTTTATTGACTTATCTGAATGAGTAGTCAGGATGATTCTCACATAGTTTTGGAGCAAATATTCTAGACTATGTGGTACAATTTTCAAAAGTCTTGTGAAGAAATAATCAATATGTGTTTTGTGGCCTTATTTCAGAAACTTTTATTTTTAAGTTTTTTAATAACCATGCATAAATAATATTCTCTCAAAAATACAAACATGTACATACATGTTGCTCACATATTATGGTAGCCCCGTTTGTGCTATATAGAGTGAATTTACACCTTTGCCATTAACATGTTTATAAATAACTGAAAAAAGCACAAATGTCAGTGCATGTCAAAACATCCCAAGGGCCCCAAAAACCCCTTGGTCCCCAGAGGGTTAAAGACCAGATAACTTTGAAGGAACGTTGTATTTACGTTACTGGAAGAACGCTTGTTCATAACTTTAAGAGAACGTTCCCTATTC
The DNA here is from genome assembly GCA_026230005.1 of Gila orcuttii. Taxonomy (NCBI): domain Eukaryota; kingdom Metazoa; phylum Chordata; class Actinopteri; order Cypriniformes; family Leuciscidae; genus Gila; species Gila orcuttii. Next base: position 42,551,603 of record JAPDVR010000015.1, on the reverse strand, counting down.
ACTGGAAAGACATAAAGGAGAAGTTTAGCCAAAAAAGAGAATTAACACGAAATATAAAATTTTCCTCCTTTTGTGTTTTGCAGAAGAAAGAACGATGAGAGAATTTTGATTATTGCCGGAACTGTTGCTTCAATGTTAATATTATTCATGTGATGTCACAGCGAGAGAAACAGAAGGGAATGACGAGGGAAAAAGAGCTATAATTAGGAAAGGGAATATAAAACACTTTTCGGCAGGCTGTATTTTTCAAACTATTGCAGGGGTGGATTGTTTTATGAGCTCTGTGATTGCGGCGGCTCTCCGGAGGCAAATATTTGCAGATTCTGCAGGAAATGGGGCCCAGAAACGGGCAAAACCTTGAACTTCACCTCCAAAACTGATTTTATTCCAATCACAGCTTAAATCAATTCTAGCAGGTATTATCACAAGCTGTGTTTGCTGTGATGCTGCTGTGTGCACGGAGAAAGACCAGTGCCTAGGGAGCAGACGTGTGTGTGTGTGTATGTGTGTGTGTCTCAGGAACGCTGCACTATGCCATGACCTTTCAGGCAGTAATGGGATTTTCAGCCTTTTTCTATTCTATTCGATCTATTTCAGAGATGTTCATGTGATGGTGTCATACACTGCGGTGTGTGTGTGTGTGTGTGTGTAAAGGTTTGGCTATGCTTGTGAGGGCCAAATGTCATTACTGTATTATGACAACCAACTATAGTGAGGACATTTTACTGGTCCTCTCTAGTTAATAAGGCTTTTAATTCTGCCAAAATATGTTTCTATTTAAATCTTGTGTGTGTGTGTGTGTGTGTGTGTGTGTGTGTGTGTGTGTGTGTGTGTGTGTGTGTGTGTGTGTGTGTGTGTGTGTGTGTGTGCTTGTTTGTGTGTATCTGAAACTATTAAAAATTTTAATTCTTTTAAAATTTAAATAAATCTAAAATGAAATATGGATGAGTTGTGGGTTGCACCCCCCTGCTGTAAAGGGGATGAACCTCAAGATGAGTTTATCAGCACTGATAATGTTTCAGCATTTACAGCACTGAACTATCTCTGAGAAGCAGACGAAGAAGAGCATAACTCTTCAGTCACACAGTTGAGTCTCAAAACATTCAGTTTCACACATCCTTAGAAAAGTGTGAGATCCAGAGAGAGAGAGAGAGAGAGAGAGAGAGACAGAGAGTGTGTGTGAGAGAGAGAGTGTGTGTGTGTGTTAGAGAGAGAGAGATAGAGTGTGTGTGTGTTTGTTAGAGAGAGAGAGAGAGGGTGTGTGTGTTAGAGAGAGAGGGTGTGTGTGTGTGTGTATGTGTGTTAGAGAGAGAGAGAGATAGAGAGTGTGTGTGTGTGTGTTATATAGAGAGAGAGAGGGTGTGTGTGTGTGTGTTAGAGAGAGAGGGTGTGTGTGTGTGTGTGTGTGTGTGTTAGAGAGAGAGAGATAGAGTGTGTGTGTGTGTTAGAGAGAGAGAGAGAGAGAGGGTGTGTGTGTGTGTGTGTGTTAGAGAGAGAGAGAGAGAGAGAGAGAGAGAGAGAGGGTGTGTGTGTGTGTGTGTTAGAGAGAGAGAGAGAGAGGGTGTGTGTGTGTGTGTGTGTGTTAGAGAGAGAGAGAGAGAGAGAGGGTGTGTGTGTGTTAGAGAGAGAGAGTGTGTGTGTGTGTGTGTGTTAGAGAGAGAGAGAGAGTGTGTGTGTGTGTGTGTTAGAGAGAGAGGGTGTGTGTGTGTGTGTGTGTTAGAGAGAGAGAGAGAGAGAGAGAGAGAGAGAGAGAGAGATGGAGAGTGTGTGTGTTAGAGAGAGAGAGAGAGAGTGTGCGTGTGTGTTAGAGAGAGAGAGAGATGGAGAATGTGTGTGTGTGTGTTAGAGAGAGAGAGAGAGAGAGAGAGAGTGTGTGTATGTTAGAGAGAGAGATGGAGCTTCAGAACAGCGTTACACCTTTTTACTGTCTCAGTGAATCTGATGCTGTTTATGAAGTCTGACTAAAAGCTGTTTAACGTGAGCAGGATCGGCCGAGGCTCGAGTTTCTTTCCATTAACAATAAACTGGTGTTTATAATTTCTCATGTTTTCACATCGCTCAAACCTCAAAGGTGCCGTGTGGATGTGAGACGGTTGCCAGCGTTCCCCTGCTCTTGTAAAGTAGATCCGGCTGAAATCAGCACATCTGGAATCCTCCGTCTGAATATCTCTTTTTCTCGTGTGCCGTGAGGAATATTCATGCGTGTAATACTCAATTTTTCCGTGACGTAGATGAAGTGTTTTCCCAGCATGTTCTAAGAGGGTTTTGCTAACAGTCCAATCAAGTTATGAAAACATTATTTGTGCATGTTCCCTGAATGTTCAAAATTTCCTTTTTTTTTCTTTTTTTTTTGGTTGTGCAAACGTTGAGGGAACATTCCATTATATTGTTTTGCAAACATTAAGTGAACGTTACTAATGTTCTCTGAACATTCTAAAACAAGTAACATCCTCTGGTGCTCGTCGGTTTTTATTTCAATTAAATTAATGTACTATATTTTAGTTCGATAATGCTTTTTATTTCATATTTTGCATTTTTAGGGGATTTTATGGTACAAAATGATATTTACGCTGTATTTTTAAAATCCATGTATTCACTTTTTGAGCATAGACCTGAAAATTAAATTTCCTACTTAAATTGTCATAAATCTTGAACGCTTTAGAGCACAGACTGAAGTTTGATCTCTTTTCAAAGACACTTGGCAGATTATTGCTGAAGCAAAAAAAGTTTAAAAAGTGAACTTAAAAAAAAGTTACAGAATTTTACGTTTATTGTTATGAAAACGTTTTACTTTAAAACTGTGAGAAAATCAAAGCCATACATCTAAACAAGTTGAGCCTGATATCTCAGTAAATGATCTTTCAGTGAGAGTGTGTTCGGCTGCAGTACCGAACGCTTCCACTAGAGGAAACTCGCTCATTCGTTTCTAATGCGCTCGTTTCTGAACGTATTTCTCACTATTGTTAATTTAACCTGTCCGAATAATGATGTGTTCACATAGCAAGTGCCAAAGACTTTACCAAGTTTATGTATACAAATTATACAAAAAAAAAACATTTTTTTACAGAAAAGCACCAGAGGGTTAAACGGAATTTCTTTTAAAAAAGGTTCTGTAAACGTAACATAATTATAGACCAGATAACTCTGATTGGACGTTCTGTTATTGTTACTGGAGAAACATTATGAACAACAGTATTTGTTCATAAGCTGAGAGCGTTCCCAGTGAGCTGGTGGTCGGATGAGGCAGGAGAATTAAACCGGACCACACGCGTGTGTTTGTCACTGGTTGCGAAGCGTTGGAGTGAAGGACTGTTTGTGTTTCATCTAAACACTTCTGATTCCACTCCATCTCCGTCCAGCTGATAAGAAGCCGTTCTTCACGGCATGTTCTTGGTTTATTCTGGACGTGATTCACCTGTTGTGCTTTCTCAGCTCTGTTCTTTATGAGAAACCTGAACAGTTCACATGTTTCTGATTTAAACTTCATCTCCTCTCTCGTAGTCCGAGCATGAAGCGGTGTTTCATCCGATGTAAATCCGTCTGTGCCCTCAGGATCTCAGGAACACATCAGGTGACCGTGTTGAAACGGGAAATATCTTCAACGTCTCATGCTTAATCGCTGACACCTTTGCTTAAACACGTGCATGTCTCCGTTTGACTGACCGGACCAAAAGAAAAGCATTAGTTCTGACAAAAACCAAAATTCTGTCATCATTTACTAAACGAGGAACACAGATGCATGTGCACTTTTCCATAATGTGCTTTGGAGCCGTCAAGCTCAAAAATGACAGAAAAGCACCATGAAAGTACAATAATAGACATCCATATGTCTCATATTCTGTATTCCAGTTCTTCTGAAGTCATACAGTAGCTCTGTGAGGAACAAGTGTGACAGAAGGGATTTTCAGCAAATAATGTATCACATTTCAGTCTGTTCGTCACAGAAAGCATCACAAGTCTTCAGAAGATGTGTAATAGTGCACTAGATGTATGGATGGGACGTTTAGGGTGGTTTTTGGTCATTTTCTCCTCCACATTATGGAAAAGAACTCTGCAAAATACTTTTCTTTAGGTTCTTCACAGAAGAAAGTAAATCATTGCGCAAGCAACGTCATGATCAAGGGTTCGATTCTCAGGGAATGCATGAACTGATCAAATGTAAACTGATGCAAGTCGCTTTGGGTAAAACCGTCTGACAAATGCATAAATGTAAATGATGACAACTTGTACTTTTAGTAATCTGGTAATATTTCACACCCCATCCTCCGCTCCTGTTCATTCTGTTTAAATTAAAATAATAAATATTCATGTTTTAACATAAAAGCATGTTCTGGGACATTTTACCGCAGTTTGTAGCTCGACAGACTTTTTGAGAGTATTTTTGTAATGTCTCCTGTTTGTACAGTAATAAAAATAATACTTACATAATATAAATAATAATGATAATAATAATAATTATTATTATTAATAATAAGAAGAATAAGAATAAGGTGTCAAAATGACCTGGGTCTCATCCTCACTAGTATTAATAATAATAATAATTATTAGTATTAATTATAAATTCCTTTTTTATATTCAGTATTTATTCTTTTAACATTAAAGAATGTTCTGGTGCATTTGCACTCTTTTTGAGAGTATTTCCATAACTGTGCCTGTTCGACAGTAATACTACTACTCATAATAATTGTTATTATTTTTTATAATTTTTCTCATTAATATTATCATTCTTATATTCATTCATTCGATTATAATCAATATTTATCTAACATTAAAGCATGTTCTAGGACATTTTACAGCACAGTCTGTTTCTAAATAGAGCCTTTTAAAAAATATTTTTCTTTAGTGTCAACTTATTTCACATCTGAATATTCATCCGCCTCTGATCTCTGGATACGGGTCAACAGCATCTAATGGTCCGGTTCTCGTCCTCCTTGTTAGTGAAGCGTCCTGCTGTTTGTGATTGTCCCTGTTAAGGTCTTAAACTCAGACGTGGGGTCACGTATCCCCCCGTGTTCACGGCAGAGCTCATTAATCTTCCTTAACGAGCCTCAGTTTCCCCGTGGGCTTCGGATGATCCCACCGGAGGACCATAATCACTTACTGTAGCGCATCTCCCCACGGGTGCTGATTTATTGGGACGTGTCCCGGCCGAGGCGATGCAGAAGAGCGAGGGGTAACGAGACGACTCAAAAGGGGAGAAGATCAATATCCCAGAGTGCCGTCCATTTGGATAATGGACAATGGAATCATAACTGGAGTTGTAGAGTTAAGTGGACAGGGCCAAAGCCCTCTTCATTATCTAATACATTTAGGGCTTTTTCAGTGTTAAGTGAATTACAATACTGCACAAAAAGGACATTTAACTTGCTTGTCCAGAAGCCAGTGAGAATAACATCTGTTCATCCCTCCCAAATGAGCATGAGCGGCACGGATCCGGCTGACTCTCATTACGCTCGGTGACGTGATCAAACCTTAGACGTGAACCCTGTGTGTTGTTGAGGAGAGTGGGATCAGATGCAGCATTTCATCGGATGGACCAGAAAACAGATGAAAAAAGATCTTTCTAAAAAAATAACTTCACATGTGACTGTAGGGCTGCATTATAGTGCGATTTTCAAAAAGCAAAGGCTGCGATTTAATTAAATAAATATACAAATATATATATATATATATATATATATACACACACACACACACCTACACATGTGTCAGAGTGAAGCTTTACAGTTTCTCTGCAGTTTTCTGCCAAAATAAAAACTTTGATGATTTAAAATGAGTGCCGTTACATCGATTAATCGCATCTTACATAAAAGGTTTTTTTTACATAATATATATGTGTGTGTATATAATTATATTTATTATAAATAATATATGTGTGTGTGTATATGCAGTACACACACACACACACACACACACACACACACACACACACACACACACACACACACACACACACACACACACATATATACTATATATAAATATAATAATATACACACACACATACAGTATATTATGTAAACAAAAACTTTTATGATTTGACTGCACTATTTAAAATTCAAAAATAAAGAAATAAAACATCCATATATAAAGGATATTAGTATTTTAATTTTGTAATATTGTAAGTTTAGTTGTACTGTTTAATAAAAAAATATTATTATTGTTATTATTATAATCTTAAATATCATTTTTGAACGGAGATTTTTATATTAAATTTAAAGTAATAATATTTCTTATTTTGTAAATAATAATATTTTTTTTAAATACTTAAGAGTAAAGTATTAAATTCATCATATTTTTTTCTTTTTATGTGAATAAATATTTATAATTATTAAATTTTTATAATTTTATTTTATTTTCATATATAGCCCTACA
>JAPDVR010000015.1:42507728-42540228 GCA_026230005.1 Gila orcuttii | reverse complement strand
TATCCGACTATTAACCGTTAACTGATAAGAGTATAATATTGAATTGGCATTAAATAAAAATAAAATTGACAAGTGTCTGTGACCCGTTAAAAATACCCCCCAAAAATTGACAGGTTTATATTAACGTGCGAACAGCAGCACACAGAACAGATCAACAACAGAACCTGATTCACATCACATGTTCACTCGCCTGCAGCATTTCTGACAGTGACAACAGAGAAAAACATAAAATAGGCCTACACTAAATATACTTTTTTAACTTAAATAATTCACAAATTAAGATGACAAAAAGAAAACACTGAATCCGTTTGAAGCTTTGAAAAACCGGCAATTTGTTTTCCGTCAGACTAAGTTTTTTCGTCAAATAAAAATAGCAGGCCTACCTCAATCCACAGCTTGTCTAGTTTTATTTAAAAAAGTGAGATGTCTACATGGTGTTGGGTTAGTCTGGAGCGCAGTTAGAGCCGCGGCAGAAAACACTCTCTCCGATGGCAGATATCCCGGGAATACAGAGATAACGTCTCGCTGGAGTATCCAGCTTCGGGAAGCGCCTTTCATTTGCTCGTGGATGTTTGCTACGCCAGTGATATTGCATTGTACTTGTACTACTGCTGTATTTTAATACCACGTAGCATATTTTGCAAGTAACTATACGTCGCTCTTTCTGTGGAAATGGTCCCACACAGTAGCTACTTCTCTTCACTCGCTTCATTGTGCTTGCTCAGTGAAATATGTCTGTAGGCGCGTGTGGTTGCGCATGTCGACGCGCCCCGTGAGTTAACAAATATAGGCTATATAGTATTTTTTATAGTATTTTTTTAACCGTGCAGCAAACAAAAAAAAAAACTAAAAACTAAAAAAACCTTTTAACTTTTAAACCGTTTAACTGGTAGTATTAATCGGTTAAAATTTTTACTTTCGGTTAACGGTTAAACAGTCAATATGAGCATCCCTATTGCCTTTAAATGATTAAGTTATGTGAACTTGACAATTCAACATTAAGTTTTTAAGTTAAGTCAACTGATCACTTTGTAGGTTAACTATAGACCCGATATAGTCTGGCTTAAGTAACCCACTTATAGCCAAAATAACCTTGAATTTGGTTACATGTCGTTTTTGCCCAAAATAACTTGCGAGATGTATGATATTCCATCATGTAAGCAAAGTAAACAAGGTGTTTGGTTTAATTTCTTCACTTCACTTCACTAATTTCTTTGTTATCTAATTGATGACTATTCTTGAGCTATGGTTTAGACGTCTATTCAATTTCCACTGACAGCCCAAATTTTGTCTTGTTTTAGCCTAAACGTCTGTGTTTGGACAGCTATTACACGTCTTTTAAACGCAAAATTGCTTTCTCGCGTGTCTGCAGGAGTCATTTCTCAGACTAACAGGTGACTGCGAGATATAGCTAAAGAAATGACGCCCGCCAGGAAATTCAAATTGCATATTGCGTATGGAAAAGAAGCATTTTTATTGCCGCTGGCCAGAGACGGTCTACCGTGATGGATGGTGGTCCGGAGGCTACGTTCAGCACATAAGCCCAGTTTGTCATGTGAATATATGCGTGTGCGAGACTGTTTATCTGCTTATCAGACCGGGTTTGTCAGGTGTGGAGATGATAATTCGAGTCTGTCTGCGAACGGGGTTTATTACCAGCTTTCCATCTGCTGATGAAGCTATGGATGGTTGAGTTCCTGGAAGCCAGAGGTGGTTGATTCACAATGAGATGCCAGTAAACAGATGCATGAGATCAGCGAGTGTGTGCCGTTCGTCACGCCGAGCGCTCGCTGGAAGCTCAGGACTGGCAGCTTTATGTGCGGCCGTTTAAGTCGACATGAAATCGACCCTTTTTACCTTCTTAATAAATGTGGCTGGTGTTCGATTCATTAGTGCATGCTATTCTGAAGGGGAAGAAAAGTTCTCAATCGTTCATCAAATCAAAATCACTTTCTCTAAATCTGAAGTGCCTTTTTTTATGCATTGACTCATCAGTCAACCCAAACATGCATGCAAGATTATTCACAATTAGGTATTTTTCAGTATCTAGTGCTGTCACTGAGTGATTCCTCAAGACGCTGTAAATTCTGAATTAAAGAGCGTGAATTTGTCACAACACAAAGGAAGTTGACTTGGCATGACAAAAACAAAACAACTAAAGCCAGGTGAAGATGGTTGGCTGGTCTTCGCTTGTTTTTGGAGTGGTTTTGACCACTTTCTTCGCTGGGAGACCAGCTTAAACCAGCTACATCCAGCTCAAAGGAATAGTTCACTTAAATATTTTAATTCTGTCAACATTTACTCATCCTCAAGTTGTTTCAAATATGAATTGTATGAATTTCTTAATGTATGAATGTCGGTAACCAGACAGTTGATGGACCTTATTGACTACGGAAAAAAATACTATAGAAGTCAACGGGGTCCGTCAACTGTCGGGTTACCGACATTCTTTAAAATATCTTTCTTTGTGTTCAGCAGAAGAAAAAAAATTCATACAGGTTTGAAACAACTTGACAGTGAGTAAATGATGACAGCATTTTAATTTTAAGTGAACTATTTCTTTAAACCAGCTAAGACCAGCCAACCAGCTAAGGATGGTTTTATGTTTTTTTTTTTCTTTAATTCAAAGAAATTTAAGGTAATGCATTCTGGCAAATTAAGTTCCCTTTCGAAGGGAACTCAACAATACGTCAACGACGTTATGGGGAACGCCTCAGGCGTGACAGGTGTCTGAAATCACTATCAAATCACGTCAATCATATTGACCGGCGACAGCCCGTGAATCATTAGCGTGAATGATTAACGTGCGACCTGGAAGTATAAAAGGGCGCCTTGCAAACATGACAAATCATCTCATCGTCTTCAGGGACTGTCTGTTTGAAAACGCTACTCAATGAAACGGTAAGAAAATTAAATGTACAGCACACGAGTGTGCTTTTCCTGCCTGGGAGAAGAGCACGCACGGGAGGTTCTCGAGGGAATCCTCTGTGTGAACTGTGAGCGTTTTTCTCTTAAAACGCTCCGCTCTCGTCTGGCCCTCTTCTCGAGTGAAGGGGGTTCAACGTCTGGTCCTCGTGGTCCCGCTCGTGCCGAGGCAGAGCGGCGACTTGCATCATGGGCTTCCAGATAGAGCTCGTCGATCATCTTGAGAGTGCTGTAAACCTCTCAGATGATTCGAGGCTGACGAGGGCGAACTGCAGGTCGATGATGAGGATTTTTCACCGACAGTTTCCTGCAGTTGCTGCTCTTCAGGACGAGCAGGGGATGGCTGAGGAGGTTTATAATCAGGTAGATCCTGAACCCTCTCAGCCACCCTGCCCCGTGTATGCAGGTCTGGTGGATGTTGTGGAGCGCGCCGCCAACAGGCTGTAGCTGCCATGGCAACGCGCTAGAGGAGAGACCGCTCGCGGTAGGCTCGGCGATCGGTTTCTCCCCGGCCATACACCACCAGCTCAGGTGAGCCTTCCATTCCTTCCTGATCTTCACACAGAGATCTAGAGGGCATGGAAGAGCCCATACTCTGCCAGTATTCACTGACATCAGCAGGTTAATTTCGCTGATGTTGAGGGGATCGCAGAGCATGGGTATGTGTCGATGCCGCCCATTTGACGAGTCGTTTGCGAACTATCTCGTGTCTGGGCAGGCGTCGACACTGAGAGCTCCATTTCTGCCATCCAAACCGCTAAAGACAACAGCGCGTTTGAATGGCAGAGCATACACGGCAGCAGTTCAGGCTGGTGCTTCCCTGCACACCATGGCGGTGCTGCAGGCATACCAGGCCGACCTGCTGCAGGATCTCGACCAGGGGGCAGAGATGTCCCCTGAGGCGGTTACTGAGCCGCGCCGAACCACGGTTCTTGCGCTCCGGGCCACCAAACAGACTGCTGCCACGATCAGTCGGGCGATGGTGGCCACAGAGAGACAGCTTTGGTTAAACCTGGCCGACGTTGAGGAGAAAGAGAAGGCCTTTCTCCTCGATTCGTCGGTTTCGCCCTCTGAACTCTTTGGCCCCTCCGTGGAGGCGGTGCTTGGGAAGTTCAGGGAGGCGAAGGCGCGCTCAGCTGCTTTTAGGACCTGCATACCGCTGAGATCCGGTTCCACGCCCAGGCAGGCGGGAGGGCCTGGCCCTTCACGGTCTGAGGACCGTAGACAGGGCCAGAGAGCCAGTGTCGCCTCTCGTGCGCCCCCTCCGTGGAGGAACAGGGCGCAGAAAAGGCGTGACTCCCGCAAGAAGAGGGATCTGAGGGAGGTTATCCAGCACAAGCGCATACAGCGTCGCTGATGGATAATCTCCCCGGAGGGCTTCATTAAAAAGAAATCCAGCCCTCTCCTCTCTTCTGACTCCCCAGACGTTCATTACATCAGGCCTGGGGCTGGGCCTGTGATAAGAACGATGTTCCAATGGCCCGCCTAGGCTTGGTTAGTAGAAACGCCTCTTTCAGGCATGTAAAGTGGGGACCCCAGGTTCATAAAGAACTATCTGGCAAGTCTTCACTCCGCATGCCGCAGGTGAGCTGACTGGTCTTTTCGAGAGTAAATTTTTGTGAATTAAAATTCCGAAATGTATCTCTCTACAGACCTCGTTCCCTGTATAGAGCTATGGCGTCATGTCATTTGCCATGTCATCAGGTAATAAGGTAAGAGAAGTTTCCTGGATTATTAGGGCCCTGAAGTTCCCCATTAGGTGGCCAGAACGATAACTATGTTAGCCTTCGGGCTGTTAGCCACCTCAGGGTAGAGTAGTTGGTCTCTCTCATGTCCGGCCCACGGGTCCGTTTGACTTCGACTGAGTATTTCGCCCCTTGAGCTCTGTTTGGGTTTTCATTAGGCTGAGCAATCTACAGCCTTTGTATGGAATAATACAGACTATATTCTTTAGTAAGGCTGTGGCTCTTCCGAGCCCTCAGATAGATCTATGCCTGCAGGCTGGCCCTCACCAGGGCCGCCTCTGTAGCTGGCCTAGGCTGTGCCAGGGATAATAAAGGCGATCTGCTAAAAATTTAGCATTGCTTCCTCTGAACCTTCACTTTGTGAATGTAGGTTTCTAGCATCCCTGTATAAACAGCCTCCTCCCAAGGGAGTCGTTAGGCCAAGGCCCTCCCCCTTCTCTGCATTCTGGGGTGACTAGAGTAATGCAGCGTGGTGCTAAGGATGGTTTGTAAGGACATGGTAGGCCTCAAACAGGCCTCCGTGGTATTTATGTCTTTATTGAGCAGGGTTAGGCCGTCTTTCGCTTCACGAAGAAGACTGGGTTTCCTGCCCGACCCTGCCATGCAGAACTGGCCTACGGATTTAGGCCGCCAGTTTAGGCTTCACTCACCTCGCTGAGCTACTGCTCGAGCACTAGGTTGTAGGTGGTTGGCTTTCATTCAAGCCCCACTCCCCTAGGTTGGGCACAGATAAATTTCTGTCACCCCTAGAGCCGCTGGCAGGCCCGCACCGTGGTAACCTCAGGGTGAGGTGTGAGTATCCCCCTGTGATACAGGGTAGGTCTGAGCACTTCACTCACTCTGTTTTATCCTACCTCGCACCACTATGGCTCGGGTCGAGTATGAAGTGAGCTTCACTTCTTCTTTGGTCGAAGTACGCTCCCCTGAAGCCAGAGCATTGCCCTGAGCTGACGCCCATGCATAGATGGTAGGCCCCTGACTAACTGGGGCCTCCGTTGAGGCAGAGTGGCGTATGTTGTGCTCCCCTTGTTTAAGGGTGCTAGCTTTCTTGCGGGGTACACTGCCATGGGCAATGTGGTTAGGCACCAGGATGCTGTAGGCGCTGTGTAAACAGCTTTTCTGCCAACGAAGGCTGCACCATTAGGTAGTAGGCCTCAGCAGGCCTCCTTGATTGGACAGCCCCCTAGAGGGCACTGTAGGCCAGCTCACTTACGTGGTTGGCCTTGGTGGTACGGGCAGTTGACTCACTGATGGGTAGTAGGCCTTTAAACAGGCCTCCTCGGAGGTGAGTCCCAACATTGTGGGACATACCTTATAGCGCTACTGGAAGCCCATTAGTAAATTATGCTTGTGTAGTATGGTTCCCAACGGTGTACTTTATGGCAGAATATGACTTGCTATTAGCTAGTAGGCCCGACCAGGCCTCCCTGATAGGCGAGTCCCCAGCTGGCTGGCCTTAGCAGGCCACCTTATACTATTACCCGGACTCAGGGCTCGAAGCTACCAGTGGTTTTCAGGTAGTAGGCCACTCAGGCCTCCCTGAAGGTGAATTCCCACTTAATGTGGTTATCAGGTAGTAGGCCTCTCGTGGCCTCTCTGAAGGTGAGCACCCCACATACTGTGGTTCTCAGGTAGTAGGCCTCTCTGGGCCTCCCTGAAGGTGAGCACCCCACTTACTGTGGTTATCAGGGAGTAGGCATCACGGGCCTCCCTGAAGGTGAATTCCCACTTACGTTGGCTATCAGGTAGTAGGCCTCTCCGGGCCTCCCTGTAACGTTCCCTAGTGGTGCTGGGTTTATGAAGCTAGTGGTCTCTTGCTATCAGTTTCAGCTAGCCTTAATAGGCAGCTGCTGAAGGCGAGCTTGCGCCCTGGCTCGCTAAAGTTTTCATTCTCTGCTATTGGTTCCCTCCTGGAACCTTTTCTGCCTACAGCCTGGTTTGCCTACCAGGCAGACCTGTGCTCCCCTCACCGAGGGTCTCTATGAGCATGCGGCTTCCTGAGTCTGGTCAGACGGTCGTAGGCCTCTCGTGAGGCCTCCCAGTTAGATCAGCCCTTAGGCCTTCACAGGCCTCCTCAGTGGTTTGAAACGCAGACACTGGGTTGATCCGTGGATCGAGTAGAGAAACTCCCCTCGCTAGCAAGGGTTGGAAAGCACTATGCTGAGTCATACTCTCCGGGATATCCCGTCTCTGAGATCCGGGCCGAGTGGTTCACTGCCAGCTTCGCAGTCCCTCGGGTTGGATGCCTTACTTAAGGCTTTGTTGTCCAGAGGCTCTGTCTTCAGACAGACAGGATTTGGCCAGACTAAGTGTCTATGTACTGACGCCAGGTCAGGCCGTCCTGGTGGCATTTCGGGGTGAGTACGTTCCCCTGAATAGTGACTGGCTGGGGTTCCTTCGGGTTCCCTAACCACATTCCCTAGAAGGGACCCCTTCTAATTGGAAGCTGTGGTTCCAGGCCCGGAGCCGGCCCAGGCAAACCTTTCATTTAACCATGTTTATGAAGGTTTTTCTGTGAGGCTGTAGCTTGGGCTATGACCGTAGGGAATGCTGTCACTGACAGCCCAGTGTGACCTGAGGGTGAGTGGTTCTAGCGTTTCATTTGAAGTTGCTGGTTCTGACAGTTGTCACTGCCACTTGGCATGCACTCCCCTTAGCATGGCGGAGTTGGTATATCGTTCCCCATAACGTCGTTGACGTATTGTTGAGTTCCCTTCGAAATGGAACGTCTCAGGTTACGACTGTAACCTATGTTCCCTGAGAACAGGGAACGAGACAATACGTCTCCCTGCCATGCCTCGGGGCTTGCCTACCGTACAGTCCCTTCAGACGATAAGGTGATTTGTCATGTTTGCAAGGCGCCCTTTTATACTTCCAGGTCGCACGTTAATCATTCACGCTAATGATTCACGGGCTGTCGCCGGTCAATATGATTGACGTGATTTGATAGTGATTTCAGACACCTGTCACGCCTGAGGCGTTCCCCATAACGTCGTTGACGTATTGTCTCGTTCCCTGTTCTCAGGGAACATAGGTTACAGTCGTAACCTGAGACGTTTTCTTCCGATTTGCTTAAAAAAAATATCAAAACTTTTTAAATGTTTGTCTTTTCAAACCAATTTCACTTTGTGCATTTTTATGCAATTCTTTAAATTTACATTGATTTGAATTGTAGTTCATTGAATTTGAAATTTAAGTTGCTTTATTCAAATTAACAGATTTTCTCAAATCAGTTGTGAACGTTGCACAAAACGAGTGTATTTTAAGTCATTATAAACATGTCACATTTTGCATCTTTAGCTCTTTAACGTTCCTTGAAGACCTCTAGCAATGCTTTAGATGAGATACAGGTATCAGATCTCTCAGAAACGCATTGATTTCTGTGCATCAGAACAACAACATCATGATCAGAGGCGTTTTCCTTTCCTCCATCGTGTGTGTGTGTGTGTGTGTGTGTGTGTGTGTGTGTGTGTTATTATAAAGCCAAACATCAGTATCTGACAGAAAGAGTTTCCCAAAACTCCACTGCCAACGTTTGGCATCAAAACCTTCGTGTTAAAGCCTGTTCTTAGATCAGATGTGTCTGTCGGAGCGTCTCATTATGGGAATGTTGCCTCTGGCGTCCAACACGGCTGCTATTGTTTCAGTCTGAATGCTATTCACTGATGCTTTATTCAGCGTCTGAATACTGCCGCACATTGCACAGACTTTATTTCTCAGCTGAGGCTTTAAAACTCCATTTGCATGAATTTAATGACAAGACTTCATGTTGATAAAGGCCAGAAGCCACTAGACATGAGCGATGCAGGAATCTACCTGTTATTTATCAGCGCGGGTTGCTTTGTTTGTGCCATTAACAGTCGGAGGAAAGATTCATAAGAATGCTGAATGCATCTCGGGATGAACGTGGCGTCTCGTAGCAACAGGACCGAGAGCCTCATCCAAGCTTCTCCTGTTGTCCGAGACTTCTTTTCCGAGTGTATGTGAGTGTTTTATCCCTTTTGAATAGACTAAAGAGAAAAGCAATCCGTTTTCAGGCCGGTGAGGAGGGAAGGTCTGTAAGTGCTGTTTAATAAACTCTTAAAGATCAGCCTCTGTGTGTCCTCGGGCCTCGAGGAGGAACACGGACAATAGATGTAGTGCGCTTTCAACACGAGTGTCTCGGAGACTTTTACATGCCTTGACACGTTCTGGACGGATGAAAGAGATGCTATCGAGGAGTGTTTGCCGTAACAGTCACTTCTGCTGTTAATTCAATTAAGTTGTCAGGACTTTGTGTGTTTTGGAACGCAGGACTGCCGAATGCTCAAAAAGCAGAGAATTTAGCATGTTGTCATTTTGCCTGGAGCTTTAGAGTTGCATACATGCGCCATTATATAGTTAATGCATATATCATCGTCTTTAATCATTGTTTCGTCCAGCCTAGCAAAGAATTTGTGCTTTTTTTGAAAGGTCATTTGTGTGTGTGTACGTGTGTGTGTGTGTGTGTGTGTGTGTGTGTGTGTGTGTGTGTGTGTGTGTGTGTGTGTGTGTGTGTGTGTGTGTGTGTGACTTCATCAAAATATCATTATTAGGAGGGAGCGGAGAAATCCTTGGAGAAATCTTGCACGGCTCATTTCAGGAAAACTGTCTAAGAGCTGAAGAATGTAGGTCAGACACAAACACACGCTTCAGAGCAGGAGACACCGGTGCCGGTCCGTGCATTTAATAGAAATGCATAATAAATAATCAACTTTGATTACAACAGTCATGATTTTGAAAGTGTTGATTACTGCATTTTATTTGTACGATCGGTCACAATTGGCATTCAAATCAGTAATGACAGTAAACGAACAGTAACAATGTTGAATGAATTATTTAATAACTCACTCATAAAGACTGTAACTTGTTTGTTCCTGAATGAATTGTTGTCATTGTTTTGAACAAATCAGTCAAATGAATGATTCAATGATTCACTTATAAATGCTGTGGCTGATTCTGAAATCGCATACTTACCTACTATATAGTAGGCAAAAAACAGTATGTGGTAAAAAAGTAGTATGTCCGAATTCACAGTACTCATAAAAAAGTACCTGTATGACCAGATTTTGAAGTGTGCATACGATGGACACTTTACTATCCCATGAGGCCACGGGAGAGGATTTGTGAATGAATGACAATAAAGCGACTCAACTGACACGGTAGGTCACATGATAATGACAACATGGTGGATATAGTACGTCCGGATTACATTCACTACAAACATTCATACTATATATAGGGCATACATGTTTAGCCATCACAAAGTAAGTACTTATTCAAAATAATATTCTCAAAAGAGTATGTGATTTCAGATGCAACCTTAGTGTTTTGAATGAATAGGTTGAATGAATGATTCAGTGATTGTTCCTAAATGAAAGAGTGTTCTGAAAAAATCAGTTGAACTAATAATTCACTGATTCACTCAAATTCCAGAACTGTGTGTGTGTGTGTGTGTGTGTGTGTGTGTGTGTGTGTGTGTGTGTGTGTGTGTGTGTGTGTGTGTGTGTGTGTTGTGGCCTGGTAAACATTTCATTATGAGGACAAAATGTCCCCACAAAGCTATATCCAAAATCCTTGTCCTTGTGAGGACATTTTTTGGTCCCCATGAGAAAAACAGCTTATAAATCAAACTAAGTGATGTTTTTTGATAATTTGAAAATCATGTATAATGTAAACGTGTGTGTGTGTGTGTGTGTGTGTGTGTGTGTCTTACTTACTTAACCATACTTTGGGCACAAATTTATATTCAGTAGCGAGTTAAACCTGACAAAACCTCCCAAAACCTCCATTATGGTCTGACCTAATTTATAAAAATGCTTAAAATTATTTAAATAAAGATTTTTTTTTAAAGATTTTAAAAATGCAGAAAGTTTTCTGTTAGGATTATAGTATAGCACTTATAACTGTGTCTATATATAATAACAATAGAAGTCTATGTAATGTCCCCATTTAAGTAGGTATAAAATGTGTGTGTGTGTGTGTGTGTGTGTGTGTGTGTGTGTGTGTGTGTGTGTGTGTGTGTGTGTGTGTGTGTGTGTGTGTGTGTGTGTGGACCCTTCAGCTACCTGTTCTAGGTATTTTTGGCTAAATAAACTGGGCCATGTCCCAAAATCACCTTCCTCTTGACGTAAACCACAGTTGGCTGTTAGCATCTGGCTTACATGCGCAGTCAAGACTGACCAATTTGTTCCCTTCAAGCCCTTATTTCCTCATCAGCTTTGACAAACGGTGTTATTGTGCAGGGGGTGGTTCTGAACGTCGAACGGGGGGGGGGGGGGGGGTTCAGTGTGAGCTGGAGGGTGTGAGCGAGCTGTCTATCAGCGAGACAGAGAATACACACAGTGAATCACAAACCAAGCATCTCTCCATCCCAGAAGCTGTAATTCTGACCTTTTGAATTGGCCAAATGTCTGACTCTGTCCTGTTTCTCAAGGTTATCGCCCTGAGCACGGTGCCGGTGCCCGTCTTCAAACGGCCTGTGTGGTTTATACAGTATGCTCATGTAAGTCAAGGCCTCATGAATTTCATCACTCACGACTCGGAGGAGTTTCCAGTTTAGAGCCGGTGGGATTTATGTTGATCTCTGAAGGAGATGTTTCTTCTCACACACACTGGCTCTGGCCTTATACTGCTTGGAATTTCAATTTTAGCTATAAAGCAGCTTTCAGAAAACAATATTTTGCTCATATTTAGTTCAATGTTCATTTAAAGGGATAGTTCACCCAAAAATGAAAATTCTGTCAGTAATTACTCTCCCTCATGTTGTTCAACCCCGTAAGACCTTCGTTCATCTTCGGAACACAAATTAAGATATTTTTGATTAAATCTGAGAGCTGGATCACTCCTCCATAGGCTTCTAAGGGATTGACACTTGTTCCCCGAAAAGTTATTAAAGACATTGTTAAAATAGTCCAAGTGACTACAGTGGCTCAATCTTAAGTTTATCAAGCGACGAGAATACTTTTTGTGCGCAAAAAAAAACAAAAATAACGACTTTATTTCAACTATTGATTTCCTTCTTCTTATTTTTGTTTGTTTTTGCGCACAAAAATGTATTTTAATAACATAACCAATGTTGCAAAGCTCATCAATTGTGGAAAAAATCTATTTCGGTTTACAGGCGACAATGGTGTCATTATTCACTTCAACTGAGTTCAATGTTGATTCAGTTCAGTTCAATAACACTGTTGATTTTACAAAGTTAGTGTCATTAATCTAATCCGATAGTGTCAGTGTAGTTTAATTCTCAACTCAACATGCATTCTGGGAAATTAAGCTCTTCAACCATGGTCCATAAATTTGCCTGTAAGGCCTAGTTATATGAATTTCAATTGTTTTTAAATTCAAAGCATGCATGCTCTTTTTTGCATTATTAGTTAAATGCACATCGTTAATTGCAGAAAGTCTCAAAGCTTCAAGAGGTTGAATAACAATTACTGAATGTATAAATAAAAGATTGCATCATAATCAAAGAAGTATTATGAAGAAATATTTTTCAGTCAGATGAATTAAATGTTGCATTACTTTCTATTAATGCAACATTTAATTAATCTGACTGAAACATTGCATTAAATATACTTAATGCATTAGCCAATTTTATTGTGAAAGTGAAGGGTTCACTATATAAAAAATATGCATAATTGCATATATATAATTCCAGGCATTTTCTCGGTTCATTTACTGCACGTCGCCGCCTGAGGGAAGAAAGAACGGATCTCAAATGTCTGTATTAAATGTTTACTTGTGCCTCATTAACGTTCGGTCACTCCAGCACAGAGCACACAGATGAAGGTGTGTGTGCTTTATACTGTAACTGTCTCAAGTTTCTGAAGAACATGTCACCCGAGGCGGTGGGCAGCTGTAAAAACACTGAAATCTCCTACACGTCTACAAGTGTCTGAGACTCAATAACACACAAACACAGTCCTCTTCCGTGTGGATCTCCGGGTCTCTTGAGCCTTACAGGTGAGGCTCTTCTTCATCCTGCACACCTGACAGTGCCACAGGCAAATCCTGAAGATCTTTCTCATTCCTGCCACTGACAAACACATTTTGTTGCTAAGTTAGTGTCCCGAGGCGAGTGGGGAAATTGCAGATGGCTGAGATGAGTGGCGTGAGGCTGTTTATGCTAAACAAGGGATTTATCCATTCGACACACGCGCGCTTCGCTCAGACCAGAAGGCTGGCTGTGAATCTGCCAGGCACTCTCGGTAAATGGCCTCTTTCCCGAAGCATCGACCCAAATGCACACGCAGAAAATATGAGGATCTGTCTCTGACTGCATCACTGTGAACCTGATCCCGAACCTGATCCTGATCCTGATCCTGATCCCGGACCTGATCCTGATCCTGATCCTGAACCTGAACCTGAACCTGATCCTGATCCCGAACCTGATCCTGATCCTGATCCTGATCCTGATCCTGAACCTGAACCTGAACCTGAACCTGAACCTGATCCTGATTCCGAACCTGAACCTGATCCTGATCCTGAACCTGATCCTGATCCTGATCCTGATCCTGATCCTGATCCTGATCCTGAACCTGATCCTGAACCTGAACCTGAACCTGATCCTGATCCTGATTCCGAACCTGATCCTGATCCTGATCCTGATCCTGATCCCGATCCTGATCCAGATCCTGATCCCAAACCTGATCCTGATCCCGAACCTGATCCTGATCCTGATCCTAATCCCGAACCTGATCCTGATTCCGATCCTGAACCTGATCCTGAACCTGATCCGTTTAGTCCCGTGAAGAGCTGTGTGTTATTCACATCTGAACTCAATGCTGTTTCAGTTTTGATTAGATTCTGGAATTGTATGACAGTTTAGAATTTAGAATTTCTAATTTAAAGAAGTGGATTTAAAGGGATAGATAGATAGATAGATAGATAGATAGATAGATAGATAGATAGATAGATAGATAGATAGATAGATAGATACTGTAGATAGATGGATAAAAGATTGATAGATAGATAGATAGATAGATAGATAGATAGATAGATAGATACTGTAGATAGATAGATACTGTAGATAAATAGATAGATAGATAGATAGATAGATAGATAGATAGATGGATAAAAGATCGATAGATAGATAGATACTGTAGATAGATAGATACTGTAGATAACTAGATAGATAGATAGATAGATAGATAGATAGATAGATACTGTAGATAGATGGATAAAAGATCGATAGATAGATAGATAGATAGATAGATAGATAGATAGATAGATAGATAGATAGATAGATAGATAGATAGATAGATACTGTAGATAGATAGATAGATAGATAGATAGATGGATAAAAGATCGATAGATAGATAGATACTGTAGATAGATAGATACTGTAGATAAATAGATATAGATAGATAGATAGATAGATAGATAGATAGATAGATAGATAGATAGACGGAAAATTCAACCCAAATGTATTTATTTATATTTAGTTTACATATGTATAAAGTACATTTTTAAATCCAGCTACTCACTAATGAATTCAAATTCACACTCATGAAGTGAAAGTAATTCTGATTTATTCCTGAAACGGCCTGTGACGCACCAGACAGGATCATGTGACACAGGACTGATGATCCCTACAGTCAGTGACAGTGAATACAGCGGCTCTGGTGTCTCACACTCTTCTGCAGGGGATGAACACATGAACACATGAACACATGCACACATCCAGCCGTTGAATCAGTAACTCTCTCTTCTCCCTCAGGCTGTCACTAGAGTCCGGTTACAGCGGTACATAGATATAAACACTAGATGTTGCCTTGGCTACGGCAGTTCATTGGAACGAATGCGTCAATAGAGCCGCCATCTTGAAACAGGGGAGCCCCTCATCAGGGTCAATGTAGGAAAAGGTCTAACGGAAATAAAATCACTATAAATCGTCATGAATGCGATTTTCTAGTTGTTTTGGTTCGTTCCAACGGTCAGACATGTATTTATTATAGAGTCCAGAGAAATTTTACAAAATTTCACATTCTTGTGAAATGTAATCCCTTGCTGTCTGGTTTTTAGATTTCGTTCGTGTGAACATCCATACGCAGCACAAAAGTCTGGCATCATCCATGAATTCAGCGTTACCTAGCTACTTCCTATGACAAGACCCCTGTTCCAAGATGGCGGCGGTTTTGACGCATGCTTAGAACCCCAAGGCGACATCTAGTGTTTATATCTATGACAGCGGTAAAGCAGGCTGGACCATCGGCTGGTCTCTGATTATTCCACATCACCTCACAGTCACCTTCACTTCAGATCCGATGGCATGATAAGGCTGCGTATCGTGCCACAATGCAGGAAGATTGTGTTTATCAATCTGCAAGCGTGCACAGATTTCACAGAGGGAAGGGAATGACCTCGAGAGAGAGAGAGAGAGAGAGAGAGAGAGAGAGAGAGAGGGCACGCACTCGCCCAGCAGGGGTTTCTTTATGTTTGCTGAGCTAATGGGCTGTCGGCATTGTGTTCCAGCGGCACAGATCCCTGATCAAACCCAGGAGAAAAACCCGGATACTCATGCTAACATACTACTGGTCTAATGCTTCCTCACTGTGTGTTCTTATTCAAATGAGACCGGCTCGCTTAGTCTAGAGCTTCATCACAGACGGAAACTACTGAACTTGTGTTTTTATTATCGGCTGCTGGGGAATTATGGTGCGATACAGATGTAGGCCTAGACAAAGCGCTTTTATTTGACAGTGGTTGGCATGTTGAGATCAAGCATTTGACATAGTTTTGTTTTGTTATGTTGTATATGTTGTTTTTAAGGATGTCCTGATCAAGTTTTTTTTTGTGCTTGAGTAATTTAATATTGAGTATCTGCAGATGCCGAGTCCTGATCATGCTTGTGTGAAAATGAGACTACTGATATTAACTTCTTGTGTTTTTTATGTACATTAAGCTGAGTAATTGCAACAAAAAGAACACAAAAGTGGATTAAATGTTAGAAAGCATGAAGTGTGAATTTTTCGATTTTTGGCATCTACACTACCATTGAAGAGTTTGGGGTCAGTACAATTTTTCTTTTGTGAAATAAATTAACACTTTTATTCAGCAAGGATGCATTCAATTGAGCAAAAGCGACCGTAAAGACATTTATAATGTTACAAAATGCTGTGCTTTTGAACTTTCTATTAATCAAAGAATCCTGAAAAATGGTTTCCATGAAAATATGAACTGTTTTCAAAATTGATAATAATCATAAATGTTTCTTGAGCATCAAATCATCATATTATAGTGATTTCTGAAGGATCATGTGACACTGAAGACTGGAGTAATGATGCTGAAAATTCAGCTTTGATCACAGGAATAAATTACACTTTACTATATATTCACATAGAAAACAGCTTTTTCAAATTATAATAATATATCACTATTTTTGATCAAATAAACGCAACCTTGGTGAGCAGAATAGAACAAAAACCCCAAACTTTTGAAGGGTAGTGTATCGTCAGTCAAATTCAGCCTTTAATTAGTTCCTATGACCTTAAAATAAATCATTTTTAGCACTTGATATCATTAAGATCACATTTCAGCATTCATATCTTCAGTATTACTGGGAATGCAGATGGATAGGTGTATCTCCTGATATGTTAGAACTCATTGGTGCTGCAGAATAGAAATAAATGCTAAATTTAGTGTTATAGCACAATGAAAACAAAGGTGTAATGAAAGGATCACAGAATGAGTGAAGATCGCATATTACATGAGCCACATCAAGCTGATTAAACTTTATACACTAACTCTTTGTTTTCTTGAAGATAAATGAAGATAAATGACCACCTGTGTCTGAAATGCACTTTGCGCTGTCACGAACAGGCGCTTTTAAGGGGAAATCATTAATATTGTCTACATGACACGCGGTTAAAGCCACTTTCTGTCTGTTTTTGGTGAAGGAATGATGAGATCTTGAAAGTTTTCTCTTTTTACTGTACGTTTCAGGCTTTGACTGAGTTAATGGAGTGACATGGGGAGGTTAAGAATGGATGAAACCTTTAGAGGGAACAAGAAAATGGAAGACAGGAGCGGCTTCTAGATGTACAGCGTTATTGAAAAGCCCTGACTTTGTATGTGTGAATGTGTTTGAAGTGCTGGCAAAGTTAGTGGCAATTTCAGGCACTTTAAACCCTCTGGGAGAGCTTCGTCTCGGATGAAATCGAAAGCTATTTTGGCGAAAAAATATGACAATGTATGTCAGGGGAGCCAAAGCATGAAACGTTCTCAAATCTTGTGCAAAATACACACTTACTCTGAGGACGACGTTTCAGCCGTTGCTCTCGAATATGACACTGAACCGACCCAAATAGTGGCAATTGTGAATTTAAGAGATATCTGTCATGGAGACATAACTCTTGGGTGGCATTTTGAATAAGTTGACTTTAAAATATAAGGTTTTGGATGCGCTCACGTGACCGGGTGTGTGTCTCTAATCGGAGCCAGATGTGTTTCTCTAATTGCACAAATCACATTTGGACTTGGACAGCAGAGGAGGCGTGACTGGGCATTCAATTCCCCTCCACTGTCCTCAGGTCAGGCCCATTATACATAAATATAATTAAAAACAGCTTCAGAGCGAGTGTCGTCTGGATGCTATCTGTTCTGCTCTCTTTCTGTATCATTTAATGGCCAAATCAGATTCTAATTAGCTCCCTTGTCATTCAACAGGCTGGTCGGAGGAAGGGGAGGGACGTTGTAGACAATTACGTTTCATATGTTTCCTCAATGTCCCTGAGGTGAAAGAAGCCTGTTAATTATATTATAATCCCTGGACTGAAATGTTTGAGAGGACATATTCATGATGGATGATGCATGTAGCTGATGAAATAAGTGCACATGTGAAGTCATATATATATATATATATATATATATATATATATATATATATATATATATATATATATATATATATATATATATATATACAGTGGACAGCATAAGTGAACACACCCATGCTAAAGTTGACTAAAAAGAGGAATAAAAAATCATCTTTTGGAAATTGATCTTAATGCCTTAATTTAAAGAATGAGGAAAAATCCAACCTTTAAGGACACCAATTTTCTTTATGAATGAATAATGTATCAGAAATAAATAAATGTTCTTCTTTAAAATACAGGTTGGGTAAGTCAGGACACCCCTATGTTAAATTCCCATAGAGACAGCAGATTTTTTATTTTTAAAGGCCAGTTATTTCATGGATCCAGGATAATATGCATCCTGATAAAGTTCCCTTGGCCTTTGGAATAGGGGTCGACCGATTATCGGGATGGCCGATTATCGGCGTCAATATTGAGCATTTTTATGGTTATCGGTATCGGCCATTTTCAAAACCGATTTGCCGATAAAATAATTTAATTTTGAAATGCGCTATATTTGGCTCTGACGCAGCCACCTCTGTCGGAACTCACCACTCTGTAGACTAGACCAATGCAATGTCCCGCACATCTGATTTGTTGGGAGTCACGAGTCCGGCCAATCAATGCAGAAAGCTGAAGGCACTGAAAGTTTAGCACTCACACCGACAGCACTCGCTGACTGGAACTGCTGCACTGATCACGCATCAGTTGTCTTGTCTCTCAAAGTTAAGGCAGCACCAGACTTTGCTGAAGTAGCAATAAATTACTACACTGAAGTTGCAAAACACCTCAATATAATAGGGTCCTGTGATGTCCGCGATGCAGAAAACACAGACGGAATCGCAGAATCCAGTCATAAAAACGGAATTTACTGTATAAAGCGGAATGTCACGGAATTTGTCAACTTCTTGATGAATTAATAAAAAGCAGGTCAGTACAAATCAAATCGAATTTCAAACCGCAAAAAGACTATTTAAATATGAATCCTGCGTGTCTCTAAATGAATAGTGCAGACGCGTGATTTCATTTACCACACACACACACACACACTGGAGCACGCGTGACGCTTGCGCTGTTTTCAGCCTCAGCTGCATCATTATATGAGGACATGATTCATGATTCATCATCTCCAGAGCCGCTTAGTCACTTCATGAGCTTTTTAAAGCTTCAACTGAGAAAAGTTTTCGTCATATCATAAACGCACAGAAACTCAAAGAACTCCACGGCAACCCGTCAAAATAAAAGTTCGTTTTTTCATAGGGCCCTAAACAAGTAGTTTTTGTTAAACTGTAAATAAATTGAATAAGTTTGATGATTTAAATTAATTAGAAATGCTTCTTGATAACTAAAATTTTATTTAACCATTAAAATAGAGTCTTTAAGTTTTACAGAATGCTGCTGGGTGCTCCCTGCACATTTTTTTTAGTTATTATTATTATTATTATTATTAATAATAATGATATTATTAACAGTTCTCAGATTTAAAGATATGTTTAAAATAATTTAAAGAAAGCATTTGTCAAAACATTTTTACACCAGACATATATATATATATATATATATATATATATATATATCGGTTTTAAAATATCGGTTATCGGTCTACTTGATCTGTAATAATCGGTATCGGCATCGGCCCTGAAAATCACATATCGGTCGACCCCTAGTTTGGAATTAAAATATCCCACATCATCACATTCCCTTCACCATGGGAATTTAACATAGGGGTGTCCTGACTTACGCACCCTGTATTTTAAGGATGAACATTTATTTATTGACGATACATTATTCATTCACAAAGAAAATTGGTGTCCTTAAAGGTTGGATTTTTCCTCATTTTTTAAATTAAGGCATTAAGATCAATTTCCAAAAGAGGATTTTTTATTCCTCTTTTTAGTCAACTTTAGCATGGGTGTGTTCACTTATGCTATCCACTGTGTGTGTATATATATATATATATATATATATATATATATATATATATATATATATATGCATTTATGTTTTTTGTCTGAAAGAAGCCTCTTTAATTCTATCTGAATTCCTGGACTGAAATGCTTTAAATGTACGGCAGATGTTTGTGATAAAGTAAGTGCACCTGCGGCATTGATGAGAAACTCTGAGCTTCATTCAGAGCATAATGTGCATGTTCTTACTGAATTTCTCCTACTTCAAACTGTAAATAAGAGGTTAACGTGTAAAGAAACAAAATGGTAATGATAATTTTAGCTTTGCAGGTGTTCATTTGTCAACAAAGACGTTTCGTAGCAACCTTAGGATGAGCAATGCAAATGATAGCATTTGTTCTGCAGGTGTATGATTATCAATAGAGAGGATTATGTACTGCAAATGTTCACAAAAGATTTGTATTTTATTTTTAAGAATTATATATAAATAATACAAATTAAAAAATATTTTAAATACAATCAGTTATATATTTAACATTTATTGATAATATTTTATAATGTTTATTTTAAAGCTTCACAAATTAAATTTACAATTTTGTATTATTAATTAACTACAAAAATTCATCATGCACATAATGACGATAAAAACTATGTACAGTACTGCTTTTTGAAATAATTGTTGCGTATCTCACACTGTTTCACATAGTATTTGTTTTTCATTATTATGCAGAATACAGCGTCCGTTTAAAAATCCGTAGAGCATCCGTGTCAAATCCAGCTTTATGTTGCTTTACATGTTTCATGAATAAACAGTTCCCGTCTGGACACATCGCTCTCACGGTTAAACGCGTCTCATTTGGGTGTATAGAAGCTTTTTGAGTCTTCTGTGTGACAAGACAAGACAAATCAGAAATCCAGCAGCATCAATAATAATATGTTTTATTTATATAGCACCGCAAGAACCCAAGAACACTTTACATAATATTGACAGTTACAAATATACAATCAGGATATAACAACATGAACAGGCCATATTACATATGAAAGAAAACCAAAGTAAGGCATGCATAGATCTGAAATTAAAGTATACAATCAGTTATTATATAAATTATAAATTATTATATAATTATTATAAATGCTGAATGCTCTACCGCCAACAGTAGAAAGTTTAAACTTAGGTAGTTTTCAGAAGTTGATCTCAGCGTACGAGCAGCGATATATGGATGTATTAATTCTGAAAAGGTGTTGAATCATAACAAGCCTGGAAAACTAGGACGAGTATTTTAAAGTGAATGCGATAGATAACGGAGCCGGTGCTGTAGGATGTGAGTGATGTGAGCTGATGTATTGTGTAATGTACAGACACGAGCAGCTGCGATCTCAACTAGTTTAAGGCGATTAATGGTTTTAGTGAGTAGGCCGTAGAACAAAGAGTTACAATAGTCCAGACGTGAGGTTATAAAAGCATGACGACACTTTCAGCATCTTGAGATTTAACGAATAATGGATCCGCCTGAGCAACACATGAGCTGCGTTTGCTTAGCGAGAGAGTGTGTGTGTGTGTGTGTTTGCATGTGTGTATTTCTCACACACACCTGTGAGCACAACACGTCTGCTGTTTCTTTTTTTTCTCTTTTTTTCTTTTTTTTCCGAAGGACTCTTTTTTTATTAACAAGACATATACAAAGAAATAGACCAATGACATATACAAACAAGTACACATAGAGGGGAGAAAAGAAAGAAGAAAAAAAGAAGATAGATAGATAATAGATTGATAGATAGATAGATAGATAGATAGATAGATAGATAGATAGATAGAGAGATAGATAGATAGATAGATAGATAGATAGATAGATAGATAGATGGGTTGATGAATTGATTATTCCAGTGTAATATAACAAAAAAATGTATTATATATATATATATATATATATATATATATATATATATATATATATATATATATATATATATATATTAGTGTTATAATAAAAATGAAAAAAACTATAGGCCTATATATATATATATATATAGATAGAAGATAGATAGATAGATAGATATATAGATAGAAGGTAGATAGATAGATAGATAGATAGAAGATAGATAGATAGATAGATAGATAGATAGATAGATAGATAGATAGATAGATAGATAGATAGATAGATAGATAGATAGATAGATAGATATAAATTCACTGAGTAATTAATATATATCCAGGCAATTTGAAACAATCATAATAATAATATTTGTAGTAATAATAATAGTGTCAGTGGTCTGCTGTTCCTGATCCGGGAAGTCGAAGCTCAATATATCCAGAGATCAGAGCTGAACTCGACTGGAGGCTCTAATAACATCCGATTACCGATGAGCTCCTCGTTACACACGCCGTTAGCATGACATCAGCGCTAGCATTCCCCAGCGCTAGCATTCCCCTAGCATTCCCCAGCGCTAGCATTCACCAGTGCTAGCATTCCCCAGCGCTAGCATTCCCCATCGCTAGCATTCACCAGCGCTAGCAATCACCAGCGCTAGCATTCCCCAGCGCTAGCATTCCCCAGTGCTAGCATTCACCAGCACTAGCATTCCCCTGCGCTGAGCAACACACGGCTCAGAAGCAAAGATCGCTAGTAAACAATGCTACTTTTTTCTAAATGTCATAATCGTTTGTTAACAAAAAGTGTTCATTACTTCAATGAGCTCATTGTTTCGGCCTTAAATTATTGCATTGTTTAAATTAATACATTTATCGCTAACTGTGATTTTGTGTACATTTCTGAAATGCATAACTTAGACAGTTTCATCTGATAACAGATCGTTCTCTGAATCGTAATGTAGACTCATGCATTTTCTGTAAAGCTGCTTTGAAACGATGTGTATTGTGAAAAGCGCTGTACAAATAAAGTGAATTGAAAGATTGCAGGTTTAACTGATAGCTTGTGTGGAGGTTGCAGATCAACCGATAGTGTTTATGGACTGTTAAATGTCTACGGTAAATCAAAGCGGACGGCGGTTTATGGAAAAGCGCTGTGCTATTTCTTTCTCTAGTAATTGCCTCTCGAGAGAATAGCAAAAGTGTGAGAGTTATTAGGAACAAATTAGGATTCTGGCTATTTTCTTTATGATCATTTCCCTTTTTACAGTGTTAAGATTTTTTGGCCTTTTGCTAGTATTTCAATTGAATTATTTTCTTTTCCATGTGCCTGGCATTATAAATATTAATGGCTCCCCAGGCACAGGGAACCTTTAATTTGATGAGTTTTGTAGCGTTAAGGCGAGATGGCACTGAGTTTCCATGATGGCATTCAGTCTCACTCCCACACACACACACACACACACACACACACACACACACACTCCTGTTCCCCAGAGATCCTCTAAACATTGCTTTGGGACGCTTTTGAGATCTGTGGCTTTTTTAATTTTTTTTTAGCAAAGGTTCCTACTAGGACTGAATGGCTCAAACCTAAAGAAATCTCCAGCAAAGGTTCTCTTGAGTTTAATTGCGCAGCTCGATTAACCTGCGGGAGATACGCCAGCGCTAAATGAGTTTAAAACAACAAAAGAATTCCTGCATAATGAACGCGATCTTTCACTCACAAGTGCTCTTGTATGTGCTGTAAATAGGTAAAAGAACGCTCCAGAAAAGAGGTAGTGAGTGTGTGTGAGGGAGTTCAGGGTGGGAATATGTCTGAGAGTGTGTGTGTGTGTGTGTGTGTGTGTGTGTGTGTGTGTGTGTGTGTGTGTGTGTGTGTGTGTGTGTGTACTGTGCATGACAACATGTTTCCCTCTGTATCTGTATGTTATTGCATGGCGAAGGTCATGGATTTGATAATGCATGAAAATCTATAACTTAAATGCAGTGGATAAATGCATCTGCCAAATGCATAATTGAAAATATAATGCAAAAATAATCACCCCCCGTCAACCATTGTTTGGACAAACATGTCTCCCACTGTTAGTTGAATCAGTGTTGCTTTGTTGCACCAACAAACAGAAAAAAAGAGCTTTAATCTCTGTAATAATTCAGGCATCGGCTGGTGGAGTTTGAGTGCTAATTAATTTCATGTGAATCAAAGGCTTTTATGCACCTAGCAACCGGTAAATTCATGTCTGGGAACTCTCCAAATGGTGCAGAAAGGGAAGAGAGCATTTAAGAAGCACTGGCCTGGTTTTACCAGTGTGTGTTGTAGGTTTTGTGTATTTGTGGTCATGCAGTGCACGTTCTGTGTGAGTTCACTGAGGTCCTGTGAAGAGCTGCTCACTCGTGTGTATTTGCTCTGTTTCTGCTCTCAGGGCAAAGACTCTCCTGAACCCGAGCTCTGTGTTTCAGGGGCTTGATGTGTGTCTTCTGTTTGTGAACGCTAACAAACGAGTTGCAAAAATGTCTGTGACTGTGTCTGTGGTAATTTTAGGACCTGGCAGTATCATCTGAATTAGTGTGATTTTTATTCTGATTCTAAGATTGTGAAATTGCAACATAGTCTAGTGTGATTATTAAACTGAAATGGTAATGAAGTTCATTATTGGTTCTGCTGAAAGAAATTTGACTTTAGTTCTTTCCATCAGGACTTAGGTGTGAACATGTTTACAGAGTTGACTAGAGTTATTTCTATTGGCAAAACATGACACTTTTTGATTCTTTACGTTAGAGTAGGGCTGCACAATTTTTTTATTGCAATTTATATATATATATAAACTCCAGGTCTGCTGTGCTTGTCTGTAGAGCTGCATAATTTTGACAACAATTTTGTGATTATATATATATATATATTACTATAATAGTAATTCAAATAATAATAATTTTATAATAATTTTAGCAAAATATAATATGATCATCATTTTTTTCAAAACTATTTCTATATAATTTAATTTATAAAAATTAAATATAATAATAATAATAATTTTATTTTACAGTACAACTGTCGTTCAAATGTGGATCATGAGCTGTTCAATAGAACAATAATAATAATAATAATAATATTGCAATAGAACACAGTGTCACAGTGTCACAACATGCAGCGCATATATTAATTTAATTCAATTGCAGCCTTTGATTTAATAACATTAATGCACTAATTTAAGAGTCTTAATGCACCAGTTTCTATTCTGTTTCTGAAAGCTGCTTTTCTGCATGATTTTCACCTCAAAGCAGCAGCAATATGAGATTTAACGAAAGATACTTGTAAGTGTAGTCTAGACACAGTAAGTTCTGCGGTTTTCCACTTTATCGATTGTTGATTTCTGCTGATTTCAGGCTCATTCGTGTGCTATATTCCACTGATATGCTTCAGTTTAAAAATAAGCCGAGTTGAATCAGGACAATCGGAGTGTATTTGATGGGGAAGCAGAGAGAGACTCAGCAGAAGATGAACCTCTGAAGGACACGCTGTGATTGGCATTCCTCGCGCTCAGACGACGCTTATCGCATACTTAGCAGGGGCATCTGTGTGATCACATGTCTGATCGCTGGGACATGTGTGAGATAACAGGCCACAAGCCTGCATCTCTGGAGTTCATGTTTACCCAGAAGTCCCTCGGATGGGACGAAGCGTGAGACTCGGACATCGTCACCCGACACGTCCTGCTAACGAGACTCGTAAGAGCCTCTTCTAGTGGCCTTAAATCATTCAAGTGCCTCTAATATGGAGAGTGTGGAGAGACGGGAACTAGAATGCATGACGGAATGTGAGGATCTCAAATGCAACGACCTCCAAAAAACACCAGAACCAAACCACTAAAAGTGACTGCAGCCCGTAAATCTGCTGGCATGCTGAATATATATATATATATATATATATATATATATATTTTTTTTTATTAATTACATAATTGATATATTATTTTTTATCAATTAAATATATGCACTACCGTTCAAAAGTTTGGGGTCAATACGATTTTCTTTTTGTTTTTTAAAGAAATTAATACTTTTCTTCAGAAAGGACACATTAAATTGATCAAAAGTGACAGTAAAGACATTTATAATAAAGCAAAATATTTATTTTTTAATTAAAATATATAAATATATATATATTTAATTGATAAAACATTTATATATCACTTATATAATCAAAATATATATCATTTTTTATTGATTATGTTATACTATATTATTATATATATTTTATTATAGTTTATTATATTATTACCATTGAATTGAATTATTATACCATTGAATATAATATTTTTACTGAAAAAATTGCAGTTAAAGCACAATTAAAATATATATAAAGTATTTGGACATAGAAGTCACACTTAAAAACATCTGGATTCCATTGTTGCATTATATAATATCAAAACAAGTTGCATTTTTTAAAAAAATATATAGCACTTTTCAATCAAAGCATTTCGCAAAATGAGGTTTATTAGGTTTCAAAAGATGAAACCATTATTAAACATTGTTCAAAATACAGACAAAAGAAGCAAAGTTTTGGTTGATGTTCATATGATGATCTATAAACTATAACTCTAATAAACTATAAACTAAAAGTGAAGTTAGTTCTGAGAAAAGCCTAGTTACATATGCATTCTTGTCTTATATAAAACAATGTAAATCATTTCTGCATGATACATCTATCATAGTCTAAATGCTATAATAAAATCAGATCTGTACCAGTTGACACATT
Organism: Gila orcuttii; assembly: GCA_026230005.1. NCBI lineage: Eukaryota > Metazoa > Chordata > Actinopteri > Cypriniformes > Leuciscidae > Gila > Gila orcuttii. The sequence continues at coordinate 42,514,150 of JAPDVR010000015.1, read as the reverse complement.
GCAACCTTCACACAGTATATCGTCACACACTCGGCTGTAGGTGAAGGTGTGTGTCGTGATGAACGGCTTTATTCAGGTCTGTAATTGGAACAGGAGAAGAAACGATTGTTTCGATGTAATACAGGCGCAGTAATGTGCGCTTTATTGTTCTGTGTTAATAGACGTGAGTGTGTTTGATAACTCCCACACACTGACACATTTCTTCAGCTCTTTGACAGAACGCAAACACACACAAATGCTGCTTTGTTGTTTATTTGCTCCCTAGAGACATTCACGTCTCTCGCACTTACATTCACGTTTCCCTCAAAGTGGGGAAAGACATTGTTTTGTCAGTCGCTGAGTAAATACACACGAGTGATCGAGGAACACACACGAACACGTTTCATTCAAGATTGGACACATGAATAGTTGAAGTACGGTATGAAATTTATCAAAGAGCCTATAATATTCATAATATTCAAATATTCATAAGGGCTGCATGATTTGGGGGATTAATTAATTGCGATTTTTCCGATACAAATTGTTATTACGATTTAAAATGCAATTTTAAAAAAAGCTCCAGGTTTGCTGTGCTTGTTTGCAATTTCCTAAACAATCTTTTACGGTAATTTCTATTATCACTGTAAAGCTGCTTTGAAACAATCCATACTGTTAAAAGCGCTTTATTTATTTTTTTATTTATTTTTTTGTGTGATTTAAGAATATTTAAGAAAATACTATAATATAATATTTATATATTATATATATATTTAATTTAGCTATAATTGTGTACTATAAAATAATAATAATCATACTGTAAAATAAAATGATTATTATTATTATTATTAATAGCATTAATAAATAATATTATCACCAATTTGAAATATTAAGCAAAACTCATTACTGAAACAAAACACATTCCAGATACCATTTCATAATGATGATAATGAAGATATTTTGAGGCTGAGTTTGAGTTTTCCTGTTGGATGGAGAACAGTGGCTCCTTCATGCTTGGCTTGAACTCACACACACCTCACCAGAGAGGATTGTGGGACAGAAATCTGTGTTTTATTAGTTAGCAGTGGGACAGCTGGGTGGAGGTTTATTGGTTTGCCTATAAAGTCTGCCGTGTTCTCGTATTTTGGGCGGGCGAGTCTTGCACGTCCACAAGGACCCGTCCACATTTCAACACCTGCCAGAACGGCTCCTGCTCCATCCAGACTGATTACTCATGATTACATCAGCGTGAAACCACTGCAAACAAGGTCAAGGTGGATTTACCCTTCGCTTCACTTTATTTCATGGAATATAAATGTTGATGGCCTTTCCTCATTTAAGTGCCTCGGGTTCATTCACGCAGTGCTTTCTGGGACGTCAGGGATGTCAGACGTCTATGTAAGTCGATCTGAACGCATGCGGCTCACATGTGGCTCACCTGTGGCTCACCTGTGGCTCACCTGTGGCTCACATGCGGCTCACCTGTGGCTCACATGTGTCTCACCTGTGGCTCACATGCGGCTCACCTGTGGCTCACCTGTGGCTCACCTGTGGCTCACCTGTGGCTCACATGCGGCTCACCTGTGTCTCACCTGTGGCTCACCTGTGGCTCACATGCGGCTCACCTGTGGCTCACCTGTGGCTGAACTCAGTCCTGTGTGTTCGTCAACAACACTTCCGGTTTCATCTCATCCAGTCGTTCTGTCGTCACCATCAACAATCAACATGTTTTCCCAGATTTTCCAAAATTACATTTGGCAAAGAAAACAGTTCCACTTGCTTGGTTTTTTAAGTGTAAGCTGCCCTTCAGCCTCCGCACGTCTTTATTCACACTGTGTTGTTTGGCTCTGAACCATGAGACGTTGTTTTTACCACAGTAACTGCTGTAACTTTTCAAAATACTTTGACTAACAGGTTCCTTGACTACTTGTTCATGATGAAGTATTTGATAAACTGTCTATCTATCTATCTATCTATCTATCTGTAATATATCATCTATCTATCTGTAATCTATCTATCTAATATATCTATCTATTATCTATCTATCTATATATCTATCTGTAATCTATCTATAATCTATCTATCTATCTATCTGTAATCTATCTATCTATCTATAATCTATCTATATATCTATCTATCTGTAATCTATCTATCTATCTATCTATCTATCTATCTATCTATCTATCTATCTATCTATAATCTATCTATCTATCTATAATCTATATATATATATATATATATATATAATCTATCTATCTATCTATCTATCTGTAATCTATCTATCTATCTATAATCTATCTATCTATCTATCTATCTATTTATAATCTAAATATCTATCTATAATCTATATATAATCTATCTATCTATCTATCTATCTATCTATCTATTTTTAATCTATCTATCTATAATCTATATATAATCTATCTCTATCTATCTATCTATCTATCTATCTATCTATAATCTATCTATCTATCTATAATCTATCTATCTATAATCTATCTATCTATCTATAATCTATCTATCTATCTATAATCTATTTATCTATCTATCTATAATCTATCTATCTATATATCTATCTATGATATATCTATAATCTTTCTATCTATCTATAATCTATCTATCTATAATCTATCTATCTATCTATCTTTCTATCTATCTATCCATCTAAACATTAACATATTGTAACTTGGAAAATCAACTTTTTTTTTGTAATTGAGTGATTTGAGTTATTCATCACTTAACAAAAAATAGTTGTAGTTCATTCATGTTTTTGAAGCGTCTCCACCACATCTTTACATGCACAGAACAGCGTCTGTCTGCTGTGGACTCGAGGGGATGAATATGAAGAATATGAGTTTAGATGCGTTATACTCTAATGGGCTAATTATATTTCATCAATAGTGCTTCATTTCCATAATTTAGGCTGGATTGCTTTCAAAGAGTTCAAACCCTTGTTTTCAAGCAGACTCATGTGCGCTTCACTGATGCGAACAACAGCTTCACTCAAACAGACGCTGACGTCAAACACACGTTTCTTGTGTGAAAATCAATGAACGACTGAGAGAGAGAATATAGATCTGACTGTCCTTTTTGCTCTATTATTGTTATTGTTCAAGAGTAAATGACTGACGTCTATCAAAACCTGCTTTCAGATCCGATTGATCGGAGATGTTAAAACGGGTCTAAAAACCTGAATTAAGTGAAGGACCCGAACCACATCTACAGAGCTGGTGTGTGTTTCCCGTATGTGACATAACTCACAGCTTTACACAGTACGATGCATCGTTGAAGAAATCAACTATAGTCACGACTGTTTCCCGAAACCATACTGTCGCAAATTGGTCGTTCAACCACGTTGGTTAATGATGTCACGCTGGTTATGGAGTAATAACTTCTTTTAATGAATATGTTTGAGATCGAATTAATGCTAGATGTTTTACTATAAATTACAGACATGGCATCTGAGGAATATTTCTCATTTTTCTCAGTTATTTTGCTTTATTTCCAGATTGAATCATAGACTCGTTCTTACATAATAGAGCACATTCACACTGTTCAAAAACGACGCTTTAAATCTCTTGACAAACTAAAAGACGTAAATGACATTTGTATGTATTCTAAATAAAAGATATAGATTGTACTAAATGTCAGCTTGATTATTTTGCTCAAGATGAGGATTTATTGAGTCCACATGTCATGAAAACTAGAAACTCCTCTTCTAACCACAGGTCGAGAGTGTTGTTCAAACACACAACTCTGCGATGCTGTTTGTGAATGTTCGTTAGAACTACTTGTTGATGGTTTCGGGAAACACACACCTGATAAGTGACTTTAGCATGCAAGTAGTCTGGGAGTGTGTAAGGTCTCATTTTGAACAGGTTTGCTGTGCATTCAGGGTTAGAGAAGTGTAAAGAGGATCTCAGACAGACACACTGTGTCTTTATCAATCCTGCTGTTATATCCTCTCTCTCTATTAGACACTTCAGTGTCTCTCTGTCGCTCTTCTCAAGTCTAATAAAACCCTCGGTCAGGACTGGAGAGTCACGTTGGGAAGCTGCTAGTCTTTTAAAGTCTGACTCGTTCAAAAATTTGGGGTTGGGAAAATGTTTGAATGTTTTTGACTCAAAAATACAGCATAAACAGTAAACATTGTGAAATATTATTACAATTTTAAACATCTGTTTTCTATGTGAATATATAGTAAAGTGTAATTTATTCCTGTGATCAAATATTATCAATATCAATATTACTCCAGTCTTCAGTGTCACATGATCCTTCAGAAATCAGTATAATATGATGATTTGATGCTCAAAAAACATTTATTATCAATGTTGAAAACAGTCCATATTTTGTGGAAACCTTAATACATTTTGTTTTTCATGATTCTTTGATGAATAGAACATTCAGAAGAACAGCATTTATTTGAAATAGAATCTTTAGTAACATTATAAATGTCTTTACTGTCACTTTTGATTAATTTAATGCGTCCTTGATGAATAAATGTTTAATTTCTTTCATCTTACTGACCCCAAACTTTTGAACGGTGGTGTAAAGCCAGTCAGATTAGAGAATATGAGCGATGTTTAGAAAGCTCTCGTCATTTTTATTTTGGGTATCAGACAGTCCATAAACACTTCATCTGAGACTCAGACTGAGAAGCAGCTGAACAGCAAACAAAACAAAGAAAAGACAGCAAAAGCTCAGCATAAATGAGATTTAATTAAGAAATTTAATTATGAGTCTGTACTTTGCAAATTTTGCACTCAGTGTGTACTGAGCGATAAAACCATCTCTAGAAGTGTGTTAAATCTCAAAGATGCAAATGACTCATAAACTCATACAGCAAGTAAATAATGCGTTTCTTTTTCTTTAAAGGGTCGGTGTGTGTGTGTGTGTGTGTGTGTGTGTGTGTGTGTGCGTGCGTGCGTGCGTGCCTGCGTGCATGTGTGTGTGTGTGCATGCCTGCGTGCGTGCGTGCGTGCGTATATGTGTGTGTGCGTGTGTGTGTGAGACAGACTGACAGAATGAATGAACAAGAAAATCCACCAGAGAAAGTCTGTGGCGTAAATGAGAATCGTCTCGTTCATTGACGAGGAGAATTAGTGGTGATGTTTGTTCAGCTGTTGTTCTTCAAACATCAGTGTTTATCGCCACATTCTTGGCACGGATGAAACAGGCCGAGATTAGAGCGTTACAAACCCGACCAGATTAAATAAAGCCAAACGCTAATGAATATGATGATAAAACAACAATGAAGAACAACGGCCGCTTTACTGACACAATCCAGCGGCGTCGGCTCTGTGATGAAGAACTTTCTGATAATGAACAGAAAAAACTGCCTCATGTCCATAAACGCTTGAGTAATGACGACTGCTGGAGCGACTCCTCGGAAAACTGAGGAAAACCGAAGGTGTGTGACCTTATCGGATGAGTCCATTCATGGAGGCTTAGTTCGGATTAATTTTAGGATTTAGTGATGTATAAATCTTAATGTGTTTGAGTTATGTGTGGGATTATAGAGTAGGTGAGCGGTTAGTCGTGTTGGGTTAAGACGGCTCTTATTCACTGTCTGGGATTCAGGATAAGTTTCAAATCCTCTCTCTCTTTCTCTCTCCCTCTCCATCTGTGTCTTTATTTTTCTTTTCCTCCTCTCTAGCAGAGGTTAATTGCTTGATTACTTGAGACATCTACAGGTTAGGCTCTGTAACCCTTCCAGAAGAGGAAAGACATTTTTTCACATTTTGACAAGGAAAGATTTGAAGTGGAAAAGTTGAAATCATGAGAAGAATATTCTGAGTTACAGGTCTGTTGTGAGTCACGGACGGCAGGGAGAAAACGATGCTAAATAAGCTAGTTTCAGCCACGGAATAAAAAAAAAGGTTAGGCTAATCGCGAGTTTTCATCTCACAATTACGACTTTTTTTCATGCGATTGCGAGTTTAAAACTTGCATTTCTGAGAAAAAAAAGTCTGAATTGTGAGATATAATCTCACAATTGCAAGTAATAGAGATGCAATTACCTTTATTTTTGATCCCATGGTGGAAACAAGCTCCCATATATATTATTGGGATTTTGTTGATGACGATCATTAGAAGAGTTTCATATTCTTCACATTCTGTCAGTTCGCAGCATTGACAGAAATAAACTTTTTTACTACGAGGCAATATTTGTCCCCTTAAACAGATTTTTATTTTTTTATATTTTAATGAAATTATACTTAAATATTAAATGTATCAACCATAGGTTAGCAGCAAGACACTGTCCTAATGAACGAGTTGAGTTATTCATTCAAACTAGTGATTTAGTCATTGAATCATTCATTTAACTGATTCGTTCAAAATGCAGATTCATTCAGTAATGAAGGAGAAACAAAACAGGCATTTTTGTTGAGCAAAATTATGCCTAAAATGTAACTCAAAATGTTAACTTACTGTTTACTGAACAT
>JAPDVR010000015.1:42375090-42507628 GCA_026230005.1 Gila orcuttii | reverse complement strand
GTCATTTTCCAACCATTAGTTTTCTTTTATTGATTTTTATCCGCTTATTTGAATGTAAATGAAAAATAGATTGTGTGAACGATCCTCTGTCTTATTTTAATTCAAGCAGAAATATGATTCTTGTTATTAAGATGTTTAAATCTTAGAGATATTGAGCTGAATATAAAGCTTTTCTTTTCTTCTTTTTTTGCTTCTTTCTTTCTTTCTTTCTTTCTTTCTTTCTTTCTTTGTGAGCCTATGTACATGTCAGTGAAGCTTTATTGACAAATAAAGTCATAAAAAGTGATAAAGTCCATGTGAAATACGGTTTGTACGTTTAACCTTAAATGAAATATATTTTTCAATAAATGAAAATTTTACTGAAAGTATTGTAAATAAAACAGGCAAAGCAGTGTTATTTTACTATTATGAATAAAGCATTATGGCATTTATTATTATTTTGAATTAGTTTTATTTTTATATTTTCTGATCATTTTAATTTTAGTTTTTTTCAGGTTTATAGGTTCTTATTAGTTTTTTTTAAATATTTAATTTCATTTGTATTATTATTTACTACTTTATTCACAATTTATATTTATATTTAAATTTATATTGAATTTTATTCAAAGCTGTGGTGTCATGTGATCAGAATCACATGACCTATCAAATGTCCAATCATATTTGAGGGTGGAGCAAATCATCAAACAGGAGACACCTTGTGTGAAAACCATATGAAGGTTAATGACATAGAGTTTTAACAAATTTGATGTTATGGAGTTAAATAGATTTTAAACAAAGCAATCCTGCTACTTTTTAGCCTAATATGCTTATGAAATGTTTGTCCATCAAAAAATAGTGTAACTTTATGTGTATAAACTATATATTTTATATTTCTATTAAAATTTCCTAGTGTCCCACATTAGGAAATGTGGTTTCCAAATCCGGGACAGCATGATCAGCCTAATGTGGGACAGTACTTCAATGAGTCAAAACTGTGTGGTGGGGCATGGTTTAAAAATTTTTTTTTCAATTTTAATACAAATATTAATAATATTTGTATTAGACAAATCTTAACTAAAGAAAAAAATGTTTCACCTAAGGCATTGATGAAACGGAAACAGGATTTTCATTACCTTTTTTCAGATTCTGTGGTCAGATATGAATAAATATGTAATTCCTAATTAATAAGTCAAAGAAACTCACTTTAAAATAATAAATAGATATTATCCATGTAATGCTTTTATCAGTAAGTTTAAAGAAGGGGTTTCTCCATTATGCTGTTTTTGTAAAGAGGAAACAGAAACAATTGTACATTTATTTTTTAGTTGTAATTATACCAAATTATTTTACAAAGTTTCTCTGTTTATTTGTTAGGTGCTGTTTTAGAAATTCATCACTATAACTGATATAATGGTCTTGTTTATGGATTGTGATACTGGTTTACTGGAAATGGATAATATAACTAAAAATTTTGTTATTTTACATGATTCATCCATTCATAACCAAGACAATTACTAACTAAGATTTAAAAAAGAATCTAAAATAAAATAAGATTATACTATTCTACATTTATCAATGTGATTTTTGGTCTTTTATCATAGATTTTTCAGTGTCCCATATTGGGAACACAACTGTCCCACATTAGGAAGCTGCAGATTTTCTCAGACAACTTGCAATAAGAGCACTAATATGTCTATAATTTCTCTTATGAATGGGTTATCTGAATTTTCTCTTTTGATTTGATTAGGACACATACTGGGGTTTTTAAAAAGTTATTGGGTGTGGATATAATGTTTTGGTTACACATCGCAATATGTCACAGAAGTCTGAAGTGCAAAAAATGTCCCATATTTGGGCAATTCACCCTATATATATATATTTTCAGTTACACTCTAAAAAAGTTTGGATGAAATATGGACAAACCCAACCATTGGGTTTAAAAATCTAATAAAAAAATGTAAACCAATGGTTGGGTTTGTCCATATTTGACCCAAACATGGGTTGAGATAACCCAGCATTTTTTAGAGTGCACCACTTATTTTATTTCAAATAACTTTTACAAAGTTTAAGTTAACGATAATATCACTTCAGTGCTACAGAAATATTGGTATTGGTAGCAAATACAGGCCGTGATATTTTCCAGTTTTATGGCCACGCTCACAAACTTCATTCAGAGAGAAGTCTGCATTTCCCACAGGATTCCTGCCATCTCTGACTGATATTTATGAGAACCCAAGAATTACCCGTCACCCGTTCCCTGTCGGTCGAACCCAAATAAATCTTTCTCTGATTAGACGGTTGGGAGATTTACGTCCATCTGAAGCACAAACACCTGCAGGTAAACCAAGCTCCCATAAGTCACGCTTGTTGAGTTGATGTTGGGTTATATTTGTCCCTCGCCCCAAACCTGACACAGTGAACTGCGTGAAGACGGGCCCCCGCTGGGGCGTAATGTGACCGTAATGACGTGTGTGTCAAGCTTTCGGCACGACGCGGGTCAGCTGGAGTGTGTTTGGACTGTTTCTTCAGGCCTGCTGTGTGTGTCAGACCTGCCAAGACCCGACGGGAGATTTAGGCAACAGCTGCAGGGTGTCTGTGGACCACGAGACGCTCGGGATCCTGTCAGCGCTCGCTATGTTTAGAGTCTCCAGCCGCTCGTTCCCTCTCAGTATTCTCTCTGTCCTTCCCTCTTTCATCTCAGCCAAAGCGTGTTTCATTTTAAAGAGGAAAATTATCATTCTGTCAGCGTTTGCTCATTCTGTTTCTTCTGTGCGACATAAGTGGAGCATAGGAGTTGAACTGAATTATTCCAAACTTTTGTCTGGTAATTTTTTTTATTTTGTATTATTTAATTGTATTTAATCTTAATTACATTTCAATGTTTTATCTTATGCTATTTTATTTTTTTTAATTAAATTTAAAAACAATGGTAACATTTTATTTTACAGTGTCCTTGTTATATATGTTACATGTAATTACCATAGTAATAACAGTGAATTATGCCTAATTACATGCAACTAACCCTAAACCAAATCCTAATCCTACCCTAACCCTATAGTAAGTACATGTAGTTAATTAATATTACACTGTACTTAAATATTTAATTACACTGTAACAATGACACCTTAAAAGAAAGTGTAACCAAAACAATTATTAAATTGTTTATTATTTTATTTATTTATTTATTTTTAATTTATTTTAATTTATTTATTTGTTACATTTTTATTTTTTGTTTATTTTTTATTTAATTACATATAAAAATATATTTTATTTTTTATTTTTTAATGTAATTATACATTTTTTATTATATTTTTAGTATTTTATTTATTCATTTGTATTTAATTTAATTTCATTTCTTTTTTTTTTACATTTTATTTTTTTTTTGTTTATTTTTTATTTAATTAATTTTTTTAACACTTTTATTTTATTTTATTTTATTTTTCTGGCTAAAATATGACCGTGTCTGTGGACAATGAGACGCTCGTCATCCTGTCAGCGCTCGCTACGTTTAGAGTCTCCATATTCTCTCTGTCCTTCCCTTTTTCATCTCAGTGAAAGCATGTTTCAATATTTCATTTTAAAGAGACAGTTCACCCAAAAATGATCATTCTGTCAGCGTTTACTCACCTTCATATCATTGCATTTCCCTTTAACATTCTTTCTTCTGACTTTCATTATACGGGCAAAAACAGCTGAAACATTCTGTAAAATATCTTGGAGATAGAAAGTCATGCAGGTTTGTAACAACTCTGAGGTTGAATTTAATTTTTGTGTGAACAATCTCTATAATCCTCCCTATCTTTAACTCTGTATTGACGCCCACTTGACCTGACCTACAGAACGCTTTCCAGCCTCGTTTCATTTCTTCTTCATATCTGCCAGAAATAGGCCAAATGGAAAGTGACGTGGGACTTGATGAAAGCAGCACCAGTTTCATTTATCTGAAGAATGATGGTCAGATATGCAGAGATGAGGGTGAACTGAGCACATCATTTGCACTGGGGAATTATGGGGGTTTGTAACTTGCTTAGACCAATCTCTGGATGTGTGACAATTACAAAAAAAAAAAGATAACGTACTTACAGCCAGGATGATTTTGTAATCTTTGATTGAATAAACGTGGGCGAATGTCAGCTCATATTTCACCTTAAAATCAAAAGAATAAAAATAATTTGCCTATTTTTGGTCCAATGCATTGTGACATTATTTTCTTTTTAACTTTTTTATATTATTGTGGGTGAAATATGACAGAGCTTTTCATCAGAAATGTTTGTTGAGCATCAAATCATCATATTATAGTGATTTCTGAAGGATCATGTGACACTGAAGACTGGAGTAATGATGCTGAAAATTCAGCTTTGATCACAGGAATAAATTACACTTTACTATATATTCACATAGAAAACAGATATTTTACATTGCAATAATATATCAGATTTAAATCACAGGAATAAATGACATTTTACAGTATATCCACTATTTTGAATACTAATAATATTTCAGAATTGTACTGTATTTCTGATCAAATAAATGCAGTTCTGCTGAGCAGAAGAGCTCATATGAATCCCAGGCATTATTCAGTTCATATCCACGACCTTGCAGCTTCTCCACGGGGGTCTGACCTCCAGTTCTGAGTCGATTCTTCATTTAGATGCTCCTGAAAACTGTGTTGAGACATCATAGGGTCATAGTTCACAGTCCTGCCCCTGGTGTCAAATCCTAATTGAAGACTGGATTTATTCCTCCGTAACACAGCAGCTGCTCGTGAGTCGTGTGTTCGCAGTTCTTCAGGACAGTCAATCATGCGCTGGATATTTCGGCTGTGCTAATCCTGAGAAAACTCAGTAAATCTCCTGTTTTGTCTGGTGTGAAAGGTGGAAATGTCCTTGTGTTGTCTCCATCAGTCTGCCAGTCACCTGTGGACGTTCACTTATCTAAATTGTCTCAGACTGCTATTGATTTTGATTGTTGTATGTGTCCGGATTAACCCTTCTCAGAAGAGACGTCCAGCATTAGATTAGTCTTGTGTAGACACACGTTTGATACAGTTCATCATCTCTCATCATTTGGGTTATCTAGTTGCTTTCACACAAAACTCTGAATAACGTGGAGGTGTTATAACATTAACCATGTTAAATGAATTTTAAAATATATTAAAATAGAAAATAATATGATTTCATAATAAATAATTTCAAATATGAATAATAATACACAATATTACATTTTTTTTTTAGCAAAAGATACTTCTTTCAAAAACATTATAAAATCTTACCAACCCCAAAACTTTTGAATTGTTTTATTTATTTTTTTATTTTATTTTGTATTTATTCTCAGAGAAATTATAACATTAACTTTGTTAAAAGAAATGTAAAATATATTCATTAATATAATATATACAGCTAATTTAAATGGTTATAATATTTCACAATGATTGTTTTTACTGTATTTTATTTTATTCAAGAAATTATAACATTAACTTTATTAAAATAATTGTCAAATGTATTTAAATAAAAATGTATTATTTATTAATAAATACGTATAAAATATATTAATATTATTATCTTTGCATGGGATAAAGTGAATTTTTATCATTTGTTATCTTTTTTTTAAATCATTTTTTAATAATATGATATTATGGGTTATCTCATTGCTCTCACAAAATATCTTTTGAAGATTTGATGACATGACCTTGTAAAAAAACCTTGTAAACAATCCAATGGCAGTTTTCCTGTTGTTGTGTGTTCAGTGAACAGAATGTGGACGTGTCAGTGAACAGACTGGGCGTGTATGTGGGCATGTCAGTGGGCGTGTCAGTGAACAGAATGTGGGCGTGTCAGTGAACAAACTGGGCGTGTATGTGGGCGTGTCAGTGAACAGAATGTGGGCGTGTCCGTGAACAGAATGTGGGCGTGTCAGTGAACAGAATGTGGGCGTGTCAGTGAACAGACTGGGCATGTACGTGGGCATGTAAGTGGGCGTGTCAGTGAACAGAATGTGGACGTGTCAGTGAACAGACTGGGCATGTATGTGGGCATGTCAGTGGGTGTGTCAGTGAACACAATGTGGACGTGTCAGTGAACAGACTGGGCATGTATGTGGGCATGTCAGTGGGCGTGTCAGTGAACAGAAAGCGGGCGTGTCAGTGAACAGAATGTGGACGTGTCAGTGAACAGACTGGGCATGTATGTGGGCGTGTCAGTGAACAGAATGTGGGCGTGTCAGTGAACAAACTGGGCGTGTATGTGGGCGTGTCAGTGAACAGAAAGCGGGCGTGTCAGTGAACAGAATGTGGACGTGTCAGTGAACAGACTGGGCATGTATGTGGGCGTGTCAGTGAACAGAATGTGGGCGTGTCAGTGAACAAACTGGGCGTGTATGTGGGCGTGTCAGTGAACAGACTGGGCATGTATGTGGGCATGTCAGTGGGTGTGTCAGTGAACACAATGTGGACGTGTCAGTGAACAGACTGGGCATGTATGTGGGCGTGTCAGTGAACAGAATGTGGGCGTGTCAGTGAACAAACTGGGCGTGTATGTGGGCGTGTCAGTGAACAGAAAGCGGGCGTGTCAGTGAACAGAATGTGGGCGTGTCAGTGAGCAAACTGGGCATGTATGTGGGCGTGTCAGTGAACAGAATGTGGGCGTGTCAGTGAACAGAATGTAGGTGTGTCAGTGAACAGAATGTGGGCGTGTCAGGGAGCAAACTGGGCGTGTATGTGGGCGTGTCAGTGAACAGAATGTGGGCGTGTCAGTGAGCAGAATGTGGGTGTGTCAGTGAACAGAATGTGGGTGTGTCAGTGAACAGAATGTGGGTGTGTCAGTGAACAGAATGTGGGCGTGTCAGTGAACAGAATGTGGGCGTGTCAGTGAACAGAATGTGGGCGTGTCAGTGAACAGAATGTGGGCGGGTCAGTGAACAGAATGTGGGTGTGTCAGTGAACAGAATGTGGGCGTGTCAGTGAACAGAATGTGGGTGTGTCAGTGAACAGAATGTGGGTGTGTCAGTGAACAGAATGTGGGCTTGTCTGTGGGTGTGTCATCTGAGGCTGAGACTAGTATTAGATTAACTAACTCATGAGTATTGTTGAGAGTCCATCTGCTTTTGCTGGAAGGGTGAAGAGCAGCAGTTCTGTGAAGTAAAGGGTTTAGTTCAAAAGCATGTTAATAACACCCTTGATTAGAGAGGTTTGTAATAAGCACTCATATGTTTCTAAATTGGGTGCAATGCGATGCTTTGCCTTTGAGAGATGTTATTACTGTAAGAGTCCCATTACACATATTGCACTTCACTCTCCCGAGCGAGAACCTTCCAGTCTCTCCCGTGAAGCCAACATGGAAGTGACTTCAACTGCAACTCATCGACTGGCCACTAGAGACAGGCTCCAAAAGTGAGTCAATTCCATATATCCCCCATGTTAAAATACCCAACTTTACAGCAGAAAATTTTTTGGTTTTGGTCTATATAGCTAATTTTGCCCTTCATAACAACTGTGATGGGGGTGAATTTTTTTTATAACTCATCCGTTTAAATTATATCAAGCCTTAAAGTTCTGCATAATTAAGGGCGTGGCCACTTGAGTGACAGGTGGATTGCCGCTGCTGTCACAACTAGCCGTTTGTTTGCTGTTAGCCGTCATGTCACCTCAGCTAATCCCAGCTGCTGAATTTAGCATCTCTGCCGTGTTTGTGGTTTTTTTTGGAATTATTTCATACAATTTAATACACGCATTATACCTTCGTCCACGCCGTTGGATTCCGTCGTTGTTGAGTATCGAGACTAAGAGAACAACCAGTGCTGTTTTTCAGTTGTTTTCCTCTGTTTTACTCATGGATGTCTGACAATTTCGTTGCTTTTTGGAGTTTTCAGATTTAAAAACGTCTAATAGATATAGAGCCGACACACGTTCTGTGGTACCGTTGCTCTCACGGAACAGATGGACTAGATTTGCTTTATACTTAACTTTTTAGAGTAAAAAAAAAAAACTCTTGTGCGCGCAGGTGTCAGTGTTTTCTCTTCATCCATGCAATAAATGCACATCCTTGAATGAGCGCGGATTTCTAGCGCGTTTACTTGAATTCTTATGTAAAATCTATGGTTTGACCCATTTGAGAGGCGGCCAAAATTAGAATTTAAAATCGACTGAATCTTGACGTGCGATGCCGCGCTGACTGACATGTATGCGCATGAATCACTGTCACACACACGCTCAGAGCAATATTGTAAGTTACTGCATAATACATTTTTAACTAGCAGAATAATACGGCGTCATGACACACAGTCTCACTTTTAGCTATGTCTCTATTATAGTATTTCGAAGGGCGAAAGCATGAACTTTATTGCCTCTACTGAACTGGCTTTACATCATCAAGTCAGCTGTCACTTTAGCGCGCGGCCCTGTGCGGTCGCACACTTTAGCACAGCACTTGCGACGGTACTGCCAGTAGCATATAGCCTAGCATTAGCTCCTCAGCCTGAGCAAACTCGTTCACGTCAAGCTAGGCGGGCGTGGTTTCAGCACCAGGCACCTCAGCTCCACCCACGCCTCGCGTCGTTGGCCATTTGCGTTTATCCGGGAGTGACGCGCTGCCAAGATGGCGACGGCCGGTTCCGCCCACTTTAGGCTAAAAAAACGCTCTTCAGAAACACTACGGGTGACGTTACGGACACTACGTCCATCTTTTTTTACAGTATATGGTCTCACCTCACGATCAGATCGCGTCATTCTGTGTGTGTGTGTGTGTGTGTGTGTGTGTGTGTGTGTGTGTGTGTGTGAGTCTTCTGAGATTGAGTTTTGTATTTGCGCTCTCTGAGAGACATCTATTACACACATCATCCAGATCATCCACAGGCATTTTGGCCTCGTAGCAAAAACCCTGAAGCCTCATTAGAGCCGAATGTGGCTGCGGTCCAGTCGTGAAGAGCGAGAGAACAGCGTGAGTGTGTGTGTGTGTGTGTGAGAGAGAGAGAGAAGAGTCGTGAAGAGCGAGAGAACCTCCATCAGGCTCCAGGAACAGCTTGTGTGTGTGTGTGTGTGTGTGTGTGTGTGTGTGTGTGTGTGTGTGTGAGAGACACTCCATCACGCTCCAGGAACAGCGTGTGTTTCTCCTGAAGCACAATCGCTCTCCAGGACATCAGAGTTTCTTCTTCCTCAGGAAATGACTGACACTTTTGTTTGTGGCTGTTGTGAAAGTGTTGATATCATAATAACACTCTCACCGTGACGTGATACTGGCTGTAGAGAACTGTGTGTGTGTGTGTCTGTGTCTGTGTCTGTGTGTGTGTGTGTGTGTGTGTGTGTAAGAGAGTGTCACTCAGCACACAGTGGCAGCAGGAATCAGCTGGAATTAAATGAAAATACAAGAACAAACACAAGCATATCCCAACATGTGTTCAGTTTACACACGAGGCTTTTCCGCTTTGACACGGTTGTGTTCAATAAAATGATTCACATATGGCGGATGTTTTGCTCTGTGATTCTCAGCTAAGCAAACAGATTCCAGCTGAATCTTTATAGAAATTTATATTAGTTATGTTATTGGGTATGATCCATATATATCTGCTTAGAAGCTGTAATGCTTCCTTTATATGCTGTCAGAATGATTTTGGAGGATTTATGAAATGAGTGCATTTGAAGAACACCGAAGTGTTTGATTAAAGAATCATGGTGGAATAATAATTACGTTTTTATTGTGAATGTTGATGGAATAGCTTAGTTTTGCACATATTTTGTGTTCTGTTGATGAAGAATAGTGATTGAGATGGCTTGTGTGACAGAACTACATTTCCCATAACCCTCTGCGGCAAAACTACAAATTCACAGATAATTAATAAATTATACACATAAAGTGTGTTATTCCTACATTTTATGCTCTAGCACTTCATTAGGATGATAAAAAAGATTGAAAGAAATATAGAATTTCTCAACACGTCCTTTTATTCTGATCAAAATCATTCCCATAAGGATCTGAAGGCAACATGGACCATGTTCTCTGAATGCGTTTGTCAGGTGACACAAAAGTTGATTGATAGCTTTAAGAAATCTTAATAAAAGGAAATATTCACTTTTCTCAACCAGCCTCAGTTTACATTACATTATGCAAATCCTCGTCCTACAAAACCGTGTCCTTCTATTGGACAGGGAAACAAATGTAAGAAATTCCGATGTTTTCTCATAGTTGTGATTTCAGCTTATCCCAGTGAATGTCGTGCCTGCGGGAGGATAATAAATTTATTTGATAAACATATTAATAAAGACGGAGAGCGGTTTACACTGGCGTCATCCGTTTGTCTTCTTTAGAAAATAAACCTGCGCTCAGAGCCGGAGGTGAGTGTGTTTTCATGAGTGATGACTTGTTGATTTGAATCCGCAGTAAATGTGCAGCTCTGCGGGGATCTGAACTCAGTCTGACCTCAATGAAATTACACATCAGAGAACGTTAAACCAGACCCTCCTCGTCCACCGGATAAACTCGTTACTGACGATTCATAATTACAGATGTTTGCTTGCAGCCGTTCTGAGCAACATGTGCGCTGCTTATGAACTCTGATGCATCTGTGTGTGTGTGTGTGTGTGTGTGTGTGTGTGTGTGTGTGTGTGTGTGTGTGTGTGTGTGTGTGTGTGTGTGTGTGTGTGTGTGTGTGTGTCTGTGTGTGTGTGTGCGAGAGCAAGCCATTAACCTCGTTAACTAACCATCTTAAAGGGATAGTTCACCCAAAAATGAAAATTAGCCCATGATTTACTCTCCCTCAAGTCATCCTAGGTGTATATGACTTTCTTCTTTCTGACGAATACAATCAGAGTTATAAAAAAATATCCTGGCTCTTCCAAACTTTATAATGGCAGTAAATGGCTGTTTCTGTTTTGAAGTCCATAAAAGTGCATCTATCCATCATAAAAGTCCATCTATCCATGATAAAAGTTCATCTATCCATCATTAAAGTGCATCTATCCATGATAAACGTATATCTATCCTTGATAAAAGTGCATCTATCCATCATAAAAGTGCATCTATCCATCATTAAAGTGCATCTATCCATCATAAAAGTGCATCTATCCATCATAAAAGTGACTCTGTCCTTGATAAAAGTGACTCTATCCATCATAAAAGTGCATCTATCATCATAAAAGTGCATCTATCCATCATTAAAGTGCATCTATCCATCATAGAAGTGCATCTATCCATCATTAAAGTGACTCTGTCCTTGATAAAAGTGACTCTATCCATCATAAAAGTGCATCTATCATCATTAAAGTGCATCTATCCTTCATAAAAGTGCATCTATCCATCAAAAAAGTGCATCTATCCATCATAAAAGTGACTCTATCCTTGATAAAAGTGAATCTGTCCATCATAAAAGTGCATCTATCCATCATTAAAGTGCATCTTTCCATGATAAAAGTTCATCTATCCATCATTAAAGTGCATATATCCATCATAAAAGTTCATCTATCCATCATAAAAGTGCATCTATCCATCATAAAAGTGCATCTATCCATGATAAACGTATATCTATCCTTGATAAAAGTGAATCTATCCATCATAAAAGTGCATCTATCCATCATAAAAGTGCATCTATCCATGATAAAAGTTAATCTATCCATCATTAAAGTGCATCTATCCATCATAAAATTGCATCTATCCATGATAAAAGTTCATCTATCCATCATTAAAGTGCATCTATCCATGATAAACGTATATCTATCCATCATAAAAGTGCATCTATCCATGATAAAAGTTCATATATCCATCATTAAAGTGCATCTATCCATGATAAACGTATATCTATCCTTGATAAAAGTGCATCTATCCATAATAAAAGTGCATCTATCCTTTATAAAAGTGCATCTATCCATCATAAAAGTGCATCTCTCCTTTAAAAAGTGCATCTATCCATCATAAAAGTTCATCTATCCATCATAAAAGTGCATCTATCCATGATAAAAGTTCATATATCCATCATTAAAGTGCATCTATCCATGATAAACGTATATCTATCCTTGATAAAAGTGCATCTATCCATAATAAAAGTGCATCTATCCATAATAAAAGTGCATCTATCCATCATAAAAGAGCATCTATCCATCATAAAAGTGCATCTATCCATGATAAAAGTTCATCTATCCATCATTAAAGTGCATCTATCCATGATAAACGTATATCTATCCTTGGTAAAAGTGCATCTATCCATCATAAAAGTGCATCTATCCATGGTATGTACTTTTATGATGGATAGATGCACTTTTATGGATTCACTACCATTATAAAACTTGGAACAGCCAGTACATTTTTTAATATAACCCTGATTGTATTCGTCTGTAAGAAGAATAATTTTTGGGTGAACTATCCCTTTAATGATGGATGATGAGAAGCTGTTCCCGTCGGATTGGCGCTCGTGTTCTCGTCACCACCCAAACTCCCAAACGAGCTTCCAGATGCGGACGCATATGGGACGCCACAAACACTAAGACCGCATCCCAATCTGCATTCTTTTACTGCGCACTAAAGTGTGTGCTTGTGACGGGAAACTGCATACTTCAGCATAATTAATAAGACACTATGCCAGGTTTGGGACATACTGTTATTTTGTAAAAGTTCATCTTGATCCACAGTTTCGAACATCTTTTAAGATGTTTGTACACACAAATTAAATTCTAAATGCAAAATTACTGGAGGGAAATCTGGCATACATTCATGCATATATATAATTATTTATAATATAATATAGTGCATATAATTTGGGACACATTAATCCAATATGACATTTTTACTCACACAATCAATTATAAATGCAAAATAACTGGAAAAATACATCTGACACAAATAGTATGGTAATCATATATTCACACATAATTATATATATGTATATATATATATATATATATATATATATATTATATTTTATATAGTATAGAGTATATAAAGTATATAGTTATGCAGTATTGTGTATATATATAATTTTATTAAAATAGCTGGAAAAATAAATGTTGCACGCAAAAATATTACAGTATGTCAATCATACATCTATAAAATTATATATAGTATAATATTGTGCATATATATCCTTTGGGACACATTAATCCTAATTTAGCACACAGTACAGGAAGAATACAAGGCAATAGGGAGTCGGGTCTGATTTTCTTCTCTTCTGTCAACTACGTACTTCACAACCGTCTCGATTCACGCGTGTGTATTTTCTGAACCAGAGTTGTCTCACAGGGTTTGAAGAGGTTTGCAAAACCAGACAGAGGAAGTAAAACGTGTGTACAACATATGTAGACTGGTCTTATAGCCAGAATCAGGTGAGATGGTCCATCAAACCATCAGCAGAACTTCCCTTCGCATTTAAAGCACTGATGGAAATACGTCTGTTGTTTCAATCTCAGCTCAGATGAGAACTGAATACGCCACATGCTAACCGCTCTGCATGCTAACCGCTCCGCTGGAGAACGGCTCGCGATCAGGCCTCTACGATTACAGATATTACCTGTGCATTAGGATTTATTGAAGGCAGCTGTTGCTCATATTCAGCAAGGCTAGTGGAACAGGAGCAGGTGGAGATCTGTGTTACACACACACACACACACAAACACACACACACACGTGATGATATAAAGACAGGCTGCTGACGCTTTCTGTCACAGCTAACGCAGGTTTACACGGGGAAAAGGTTCGCGGTGGACTTCCCAATTCCAAGCGGTCCTCTGGGAATACAGGGAACGGCTTGAGAACACATTGAGTCTGCCATGTGTTTGTCTGTGTGTGTGTGTGTGTCTGTGTGTGTGTGTGTGTCTGTGTGTGTGTGTGTGTGTGTGTGTGTGTGTGTGTGTTTGTTTGAGTGTGTGTTTGAGTGTGTGTGTGTTTGTGTGTGTGTGTGAGCGTGTGTGTGAGCGCGTGTGTGTGTGTGTGTGTGTGTTTGTTTGAGTGTGTGTTTGAGTGTGTGTGTGTGTCTGTGTGTGTGTGTGTCTGTGTGTGTGTGTGGGGGGCCTGGTAAACTACATTATGATTGTTGTCCTTTTGGGGACTTTTTTGGGCCTCATGAGGAAAACAGCTTATAAATCAAACTAAGTGATGTTTTTTGAAGATGTAAAAATGCAGAAAGTTTTGTGTGATGGGTAGTTTTAGGGGTAGTGTTTGTGTTTGTGTGTGTGTGTGTGTGTGTGTGTGTTTGTTTGAGTGTGTGTTTGAGTGTGTGTGTGTTTGTGTGTGTGTGTGAGCGTGTGTGTGAGCGCATGTGTGTGTGTGTGTGTGTGTGTGTGTGTGTTTGTTTGAGTGTGTGTTTGAGTGTGTGTGTTTGTGTGTGTGTGTGTGTGTGTGTGTGTGTGAGAGGGTGTGTGTGTGCTTGCATGTGTGTGTGCTTGCATGTGTGTGTGTGTGCGCGTGTGTGTGTGTGCGTTTGTGTGTGTGTATGTGTGTGGGTGTGTGTGTGTGCGTGCTTGCGCGTGTGTGTGTGTGTGTGTGTGAGTGAGTGTGTGAGCGTGTGTGTGTGTGTGTGTGAGAGTGAGTGAGTGTATGTGTGTGTGTGTGTGAGCGTGTGTGTGAGCGCGTGTGTGTGTGAGAGTGTGTGAGTGTGTGCGCGTGTGTGTGTGTGCGTTTGTGTGTGTGTATGTGTGTGGGTGTGTGTGTGTGCGTGCTTGCGCGTGTGTGTGTGTGTGTGTGTGTGTGTGTGTGAGTGAGTGTGTGAGCGTGTGTGTGTGTGTGTGTGTGTGTGAGCGTGTGTGTGAGCGCGTGTGTGTGTGAGAGTGTGTGAGTGTGTGAGCGTGTGTGTGTGTATGTGTGTGTGTTCTCTCAGAAAGCTGTTAAGCATGGTGGGCAATCAAACCTGCTGGTCTTATCAGAAAGAGTCTCTATTCTCTCCATCTCTCGGGTCTCTCCAGACCAGCGTAATGATCAGCCGTCAGACGGGTCTTCATTGAGTGTGTGTGTGTGTGTGGGCCGATTTCACTGAGCTGTGTAATTGTCAGGGAAATAGACCAATCAAGAGGCCGTATGGAAGGCCACATCTCTCCCAAGCAGAACGTAGAGTCAGAGAAAGAAAGTAGAAATGCAGAGTCGCTGCTGGGGTTTATAATCAGCTTGTAATAAATGTTCTAAAGTTGGTTGATCCTCGTCTCTGATTACAGAGCGGACTTTCCACCTCAAACTCTCTCTTAAACAGCTAGACCAGAACAAACACGTGTAATTATCTTAATTTGACAATTAGCCTACCCTCCATTCCCAGTTTTTAATTACTCCCTTTCTTATTACCGGAGCATCAAGGACTTTTCCTGTGTTTTTGAGCCGCTGTTTTCCTCAGAGGTCGTGGAGGTCGAACGTTGTCTGCAAAACTTCCCTGCCACACAGTGGAAAAATAACCCAGACAAATGTATTAAAGGAATGTTCTGGGATCAATACAAGTTACAGCATCTGTGACATCCGGTCCATTACAGCAGAAAAGCATTTCCACTTTGTAAAAACAAACAAAAATTGCATTTACAGTAATGCACTTACTGTGGAAGTCGATGGGGTTTGATACAAACTGTTTTGAAAGTATAGACATGATTTACAAAAAATCAACTAGAAACGTTGCCAGTACTTTACAGATCTTTTTTTATATTTAAATAATGAGTGCTTTAATAAAAATACATATTTCTGCTTTAAATCCTCCTGAATTTCTCACCCCATAGACTTCAATATAAGTGCATTTACTGTAAATGTGATTCATGCTTGTTGAAATTATTTTGAGATAAATTAGATTGAGCTACACACACAACTGAGATACAGGATGTTTGTGCCTGACTGTGTTTCTTTTGAACAACAGCAATAGAATTGAATTTAAAATAGATCGTGTAAAGTCCCACTATGGCCGAAGGGTTCCTGGAAATCGGAAAATTAATGCGCAGACGATGTGATATCAATAACAAATAAAAACAGATTAAAACCTCTCTAGACCTTACAGGGACATTCCTAATATGAATAATGTTCAGAATCCTGGGGGTTCAAAAGAAATATTGCAACTCTATTCTCTCTCCTCAGGGAAAAAAGTAATATTCATTTTCAACAATATTTTTTTTATTTATGCAGTTCTTGGCATAATATCTATAATAGAGCATCTACCGAATATTTGTTTTGTAACCTATCGCACGGAGCTCAAGATAATAAAAGCTTGTGGTATTAAATTGTGTGTGTATTTAAATATTATTTGTATATTTCAAAAGACCACAGTCTCCTTCAATTCAGTCTGAGGTATGTCGGTGAAATGATATTTTATGGATGCGAGCAGATATATAATACATATAATACTGTTGCATGCAAAAAGATAATATGTACTGAGCAATTTTTTATTTATTTAAACTATGGCAGTGAACATTTACCATGGTATTTATGTAACATGGTAAACGCTGTAATAATATGCATTTTTAATGATACCATACATAAGTTTAATGATCTTTGAAATGCATAAAAATAATTATACATTAATCACTTTTCAGGCTTGAATATTCATATCTTGATGTATAAAATGTAAATATTCGAGCAAAATAAAGATAAGAGTAGATACTGTACTCTATCCTCGTAATAAATCTCTAAAGCATTTTCCCCTGAATGCAGAAAGATAATATTATGGTACTAAATAATTATTCATTCAGTACCGCAATATCAAAAATTGCATTTACAGTAATGCATTTTATGTACAGGAATGCATTACAGTAACAGCAAAATCTACTTTTGCTGAAAAGAAAATTAAATAACAAGCATGAATCACATTTACAGTAATGCACTTATAATTGTGTTAGAAATTCAGGAGGATTTAAAGCAGAAATGTGCAGTTTGTTTTTTTTCAAAGCCTTAATTATATATATATATATATATATATATATATATATATATATATACACACACACACACACACACACCATGATTTTTACATTGTGCATATAAAAAAGCATGGCTTGCATACACTTACATTTTATGATCTTTTAAATGCATTGAAGCAGTTATACATGAATCACTTTTCAGCCTTTACTATAAATTTCTTGACATATAAAATGTATTTATTATAGTTCAAATTAAAGATAACTCCGTTGCTGAGCGATCCGATGTTTGACGCTGCGAGAGACTCGTTGTTCGGTGTGTCGTGTGTGTTAATCGTGGTGTGTGACGAGTGTGTCCTCGGTTTACACCTCCAGAACCTCTCAGAACATTAGCAGCTCCTGCAGGGCGAGAGAGAGGACGCTAATGAAGCGTGCTTTAATCCAGAACAGGATTATTAACTTTGTTAATTGAGTTGGTGAAATGCACAAACGCAGACTGAAATGCAAATGAAATAAGGAGATGCAGCCCAGTGTTTTCTGCGTGCACTGGGACCATCAGTTGTGTTGTTGAACATGTTTGGCCTTGACCGCTGCGCTGAGATCAGTTTCAGTCTCACCCGTTTGACCCGCTGGTTTACTTTAGCTCTGCTGTAACACCGACCCGTCAGAAGCACACAAGAGACTTACAGAACGGATGAATGTCAACAGCATCCGCATTCACTGCATGTTTTTAGTCCTGATTTAAGAGGAAAGATAGAATTGTTTCAGGAGGACAAATTCAAGGATGGAGAATTTCAATGAAACGTTTCCACAGGACATTTCTCAAACTGAGTTTCCAATCAAATCTTAAGTTTTTAGTCATTTGCTCAAAGTTTAGAATATAAAGTCAAGTGTATTTACAGGTGATGCGCGAACCCAAAGATAGAAACAGTGTCACTTTGACAAACATTCGTTTAGAGTCAGTCAGAGGTCATAATCTTTAACGCTTACCGTTGTTGATTTTCACATACTTTGCGATGTTTGAGAACCAAATAAGGGCCGATGTTATGCATTTCAACAGTGAGACGACGCCAGATTTGCTTGTCATCCGTAAACACATCAGGCATGCTTTTGGACATGTTAGTCTGTTTTGTGATTAATGAGATCATTTCTTGTGTTGCACATTGGAGTTGTTTCAAAACATTTGGCATAGACTTCACAGAAGAGTTTGGAAGCAGATCTCGGCTCATCTCAGTAAAATGCATTGGTTACACTTTATTTTAAGGTGACAGTTTCATAGGGTTTGGTTTAGGGTTAGTTACTTGTAATTATGCATAATTTACTGTTATTACTACATGTAGTAACGTGTAACTACGTTCATTCATCTAATCTCGACCCAAGGTTATTTTTGTTAATTAAAAATTCAACTAAAACCATTTTCATTAGTTGAGACAAAATAAACGTTAACTGAAATAAAATAATATGTAAAAAAATTCTCATTTTTACATAGTATAATTTAAAGTACTAAAATAAAACTAAAAACAAAATAAATAAAACAAATAAATAAAAAGTATAGACATATTTTAAAAATGCTGTTAAATAAAAGAAAATAAATGTTAACTGAAAGAAAATAAAATATTTAAAAATGTAAATATTTTTTGTTTTATTTTAGGTAGTTGCCAAGACAACTTTAGTTGAAACAAAATAAGCAAATTAACCCTAACAGAAATAAAATAAAATATTATAAATATTTTAATTATTTTATTTAAGCTCATTTTCATTTAGTTTAACTTGAATTTGGCCTACTAAAATAACTAAAATTAAGTAACCTAAAACTAATAAATAAAAATATTTTTTTTTACAAATTTCATTACCTGAAACTAAATCAAATAAATAAATGCTATCTTAAATAAAATGTAAAAAAAATGCAAAGTAACATTTGTCATTTTCATTTAGTTTAATTTTAAATACTATAAGAACTAAAACTAATAAATTATATATATACTGTATATATATATATATATATATATATATATATATATATATATATTTTAAACACTAATGAACTATTGAACTAAAACCCACAACAAAATTACTAAAACTTTACATTTATTTACATTTATTAATTTAGCAGACGCTTTTATCCAAAGTGACTTACAAATGAGAACAACAGAAGCAGTGAAACTAACAACAATATGCAAGTGCTGTGACCCTTCTCAGTTTAATCTCTAAAAACGCAGTACGTGTAGTTTATTTTTTATTTTTATAAAGATAATAGATATAGAATAGAAGATAAAGTGTTTGTATTAATGGAGTTGCCGTTTCTTGAACACGGCCACGGACTCAGCGCTGGGTTGAGTTAGCAGATCGTTCCACCAGGAAAAGGAGAGATTTAAAAGAGATTTAGTGGCTCTCTGAGATGATGCACCACAAGATGACGTTCACTTGCAGAGCGCAGGTTTCTGGATAAAATTAAAATAAATAAAAAAATAAAGCTAAACCTGCTAAAAATCTAATTCAAAAATTCACATACAAATCTGAAATGACATATACTGTGTGATACGGTACAAATATTTTGAGTGTCCCTTATTTTCCTGTAAAGAACCACCCGTATATTTCTTTTCTGAAGTTGGCAACCCTAACCCCCCCCACACACACACACACACACACACACACACACACACTCACACACACACACACACACACACACACACACCTATCTCACCCACTTTTTAGAACATAGTTACGCCACTGGTTCTAACTCATTTGTCTTTGTGTGTCCTGCAGGTTTCAACGTGGAGACTATCACATCGACGTGTGTATAAACGACTACCTGGACGTGTACTGTCCGCACTACGAGGACTCGATCCCCGAGGAGCGAGCCGAGCGCTATGTGCTCTACATGGTGAACTACGACGGCTACAGCACGTGTGACCACACCGCCAAGGGCTTCAAGCGCTGGGAGTGCAACCGGCCTCACTCGCCCAACGGCCCGCTCAAGTTCTCCGAGAAGTTCCAGCTCTTCACGCCCTTCTCGCTGGGCTTCGAGTTCAGGCCAGGCCGAGAGTATTATTACATATGTGAGTGTGACATCACAGCACACGACTGAACACGATTGGCTGCTTTATAATCATCAAGTTATGTTTGCCCTTGAGCATCCTTATGGACATTTTTGTCTTTTTCAGTTTAGTTTTTTCGATCACTTTGCCTGTGTTAATGCTAACTGCATAACATTTGGCACAGGTGTGGATTTTTATTGGAATTTAACTATTTCACGCCATTTCCTTTAAAAAAATCTATTTTACTCTAGGTACACAAAATACTTCCTCTCAGCGCCTTTTGGACAAAAATGTCCCCATTGAAACCCATTAAAACTGCTATTTTTAATCCCAGGGCCGTTTAACTATAAAATGATGCAATCTTTGTTAAGAGGCTTTCATTCTGTTGGCAAGGCTTCAAAATTTAAATTTTTACTATTTTTTACCAGATAGTGCCATTTTTTCAGGTTTGGCCTATTGAGCAAATACTCGCTTTATTCCTGTTTTCTGCTTCCGCATATTATAGAGCAAATTGGATAAATTATGCAACGATATTTCTGTGGGTGTGTTGGTATGGATGTCAGAGTGTGGTTGGTATGTGTGTAAAATATGTGTGTGTTTGTAATATTGAGAGAGAAAAACTCAACTGCAAATCTAGGGTGCTTTCACACCTGGATCGATTGGAGACGAACAACGTCTCCGAAACAACCGAAACCGAAACAAAGGGGCGTTTCCCTTTTGGCCCGGTTCGTTTGGTCATATGTGAACACAACAATCGCACTCTGAATCGGAACAAAACAACCGAGCCGAGACCGCCTAGAAGAGGTGGTCTCGGCTCGATTCCATACGAACCCTGGAGCGGTTAGTTTGTAGTGAGAACATAACCGACCCACGAACCGTAACAAATCAACTTTTGGCAAGGTGGTCTCATACCTTTATGTACTGCTGTCGGAGTTATTTCGCCTTTTCGCGGCACTGCTCGAAGGACCATTTATAACCCCTCTCTTTCATTTTATAGCTGATCTTCTTGTACAGAAGTGTGTTCTTGTGTGTAGTGTCCAACATCCAGGAGATGTGTTCTTCCAACCAAATATCAATGAGGCATTTCACCTCTTCGTAGCACCAAGTCAACCCGTGATTCATTTTGTGTTAGGCTACTGTTGTCATGGCGATGTCCCACAATGGAATGCGCGACCTGCACGCATGAGGTAGTGACGTAATGGCGTAAGGAAAGCCCTGGAAGGGTGCGCGATTTGGACCGCTTTACAACAGTGTGGTGTGAACAGAGTGACTATTAAAATTGATTCGGAACAAAGTATTCTGTTTCGGATCTGTTCCGGAACAAAACAAATCGATCCAGGTGTGAAAGCACCCTAAAATCCAATCACTGTTTGACTTGTGGAGTTTTGCTGCATCTAATGGGGAAAATCTGTCACTGCACACAAACAAACTCTTACCGAAAGCTCATTTTTTGAGATATCAACCTCAAATTTGGAACACAACTTATTTAGATTTATGGCTTTGATTTTAGAGTTCAACTTGTTTCATAAAATATTTATTTTATATAAAATATTACATAAACTTAAACTTATATAACTTTTTTTTGGATTTACATATTATTATTTTTTTTACTTCAGCAATAATCTGCCAAGGGTCTTTTTAAAATGAGACCAAACCTTAGTCTGTGCTCCCAAGCTTCAAATTTTTATGACAGTTTTTTGACACAGACATTTTTGTCCACTATGTACCGATGTGTGACTTGTTTAAATTGATGCACAAGGGTTAAGTACAGAGAATAACAGCATGGATTTTTGTAGTCTTAAATAGAAAAGGAAGGTTGTCTTTGTCTTGTTTTATTGATATAGCACTGCTAAAAACAACCGAGGTTGACCAAAGTGCTTTACATAGAAATAAAAAAGATAAAACATACATATAAACAAATCTAACATCACAGACACCACATATAGCACACTGAATGCTGGTCTAAATGTTGGCTTTGACTGAATGTATTATGTTGCTGGTCAATTTGACTCAAATAGATTTTTTAGTTGTCAGAAATACTTGTTTAACTTGTTTTTTCTTGTGACCTTTTCACATTTCGGTAATGCATGCAAAGTTTCGACATTCTCATGTGTTGTGGTATGTGGGTACAAAGTTTATGATTATATGTTTTGTCCAATTTGGCCCACGTATTTTAATGGTTAACCCTTTATCCATTTAACCATTGTATTAAGTTCAAATTCTAGGTATTATTTTTGTAATGCAGATTATATGGACCCTAATTGGATTGACAAAACCCCCCCCAATAAAAACCTTCAATTAAAGTGAAGCCAGAAAATATTGATTTTTTTTTTTTATGCAAAATAGTAACATAAAGTATAATAGTATATTATTGATAGTAATTGAGTGTTTATGAGCAGGAAATTATTTTTGCATCTTTAAGTACAATAACAGCTTGAAATTTTGTAGTTTTAACTCGAAAAGGAAAGTTGGTCAAAATGTTGGCTTTTTCTGAATGTATTATGTATGTTGCTGGTCAGCTTGACCCGAATTGATTTTTGAGTTGTCAGATATACTAGTTAACCTATAATTTGATAACCTTGATAATTTGTGACCTTTTCGCATTTTGGATCACGGAAATGCATGCAAAGTTTCGACAATGTAAAATCTATGATTATGATATTTGTGGTTCAATTTGCCCCACATATTTCATGGTTAACCAGCTTGGCGTTTAGTAGTTTTAACTAGAAAAGGAACGTTTGTGAACATTTTCGCTTTGTCTGAAACTATCATGTTGCGGGTCGTTTTGACCCGAATCGATTTTTGAGCTGTCAAAAATTCATGATTAACCTATTATTTTGTTTTCTTGATATTTTGTAACTTTTCTTATTTCGGATCATGAACATTCATGCAAAGTTTCTACACTCTGATGTGTTGTGGAATGTGCGTATAGAATTTATTTTGTGATTATCATGTTTGCGGGTCAATTTGGCCCACAACATTTTCATAATTGATGAACTTTGCAACATTGACACAGTTATTGAACAGAACTGAATCAACATTGAACTGAATTGATCACATTCTGGGTATGATTGTTAAGGCAGGTTAAATTGACAATAATTTGTTGCCAATAAATTGATTTTACCATTTTTACCAAAATATTATACCAAAGAAATCTGGAAAAAAACAACCTTTAACATTAACAGTTTCCACACATTACAACAACAAAAGACATAAGAACATATGATTTTCAAAACTGTATTTAATGGCTATGCTGCAAAACTAAATTATTTTCTTCCTCAGTATTTTTGTCTTGTTTGCCAGCACAAATAAATAAACATTCATAAATCAAAGTACATTTACTTTTTTGTCATACAGACAAGTGTTATACATCATTCCAAACATCATAAAGTCTAATTTTATTTGCGTACGCTCATAATAAAAAAACTCGATAAACTAAGCATCAATCTTCATCACATTAATCTGCTGAAAAATGTTCAAAATGAAGTGAGTTTGTGAAGTGAACAAATATCTGCCAATGGAATCAGAAAAATAATCTCATTTTTACTTTGAATTAAGATTATTTTTCTGACCCCACTGGCAAATATTTTCACTTAATTTCGATTTTTCAGAAAACGACTCAAATCAAGATTAATTTACTTAAATAGCTAAATTACATAAGATATGCAATTTAAAACCATTTTTGCAGTTTATTTAAAAAAAAAAATATATATATAATATATAATATAATATAAAATATATTTTTTTAATTCTTCACTTTTTTCTTTTTTCTGAAAGTCAAACAGCAAAAGTAACATTAAGATTCCCAGCAAAATGAACATGCATGAATTGAGAAAAATGTACGCCATCAACACATGTAAATCTCTTTGGATAAAAGCATCTGCCAAATGCATAAATGTGCATACAAATACCCAGAGGTTAAATGCACCCTTTTTCTTTTTTCATTTTTTTTAAATTTGGCTTCATGCAGCTGCTTTTAAAAAGACAGTTTTAAAGTTTGTTATGAGGGTTGTTCAAGCACACAATATGAGCTCATGCTATATAGTAACAAGATGAAATACTCAGAGACCAGAAATACCTGTCAACCCAGGTGTGTTTTGCATTTTGAACCCGATCGAGTTTTATGTGTTTAGGCCTGCATGTGATTCAATTTCAAGCAGTTTCAACAGCCCTAATATAACTTTATTTCCCTCACTGTATGTCGGTGACAAAGCCATTTGTACATTATAAGAAAATGCAATATTTTCTCTTGTTTTGATTCATTTTCAAGGACAACATAAAAAAAATCCAGGGAGGACAGAAATCAATATGAATCAATATTTTTTTTTTTAAAGAAAATGCAATTTGAGTGTTTCGCTGAAGGACACCTGTCTACAAGGTGAGATGAAAATACAGGCAAACCTCATTAGTTTCCCCTCATAACGTTCCTTCAGGACCTTCACATCGTCGCCGCGTCCTGAGGCCTCGTTACATCGAGAGCCGTTATTATGTGCTTGACTAGCCGGTGCTGCTGAGAACGTGAAAATCATAGAGCATATCGTTCTTCTCACGAGTCCCATCATCCTCCCTCTCGGTCCAAAGCGAACATCTGTGAAATGCGTTTGCCCTCTCTGACTGATGGTGCGTCTCACTCTGTCCCGTGCTCCAGTCTTCACATCTTGGCAGCTTTTGTCTCTCTGGTGAACATCGTAATTAATATACATCATGACAGTCATATTGAGCATAATTCCAAACAGAAAGTCAAAGCTGGAGTTGAAGTGTGAAGCGTCCCACTTTTAGTTGCCAGATTTCACAATGACTTCAGACGCTGTTATTATCTGTATTAAGAAAGGTGATTTCACAATACAGGCAGTTTAAGATGTCAGCTTTCTCTGGCAGGAATATTTAAGCAAATGTTCAATTAAAACCTCCTTTCCAGTTCATCCATCAAGCTTTCATTTTGACTATAATGGAAACTGTCCAATTTCATTGTAATAGTGTTTTATATCATGCTGACATCCACATTATTGTGCATTTCACTTTTTTTATTTTTTCTGAAAGTCAAACAGCAAAAGCAACATTAAGATCATGGGTTTGATTCCCAGCAAAATGAACATGCATGAATTGAGAAAAACGTACTATTATTCAACAGATTGATTGTGCTTACATTCACTGAATGTTTAATTGGTCACATCACCTTTTTTACTTGACCTTGACCTTTAAGGTCAGAGAAAAAAAATCAAAACCTGCTATCTAAAAAAATAGTATCTTTCTCCATTGATGGCCATTCAAAAATGATTTGTTGCATGCAACATAGAAATATTATTTTTTTATGTTTGTTTATTATTTTATTTTATGTTATTTTATTCTATCTGGATGCGTAAAAGCATCTTTCTCCATTGACAGCCATTCAAAAATTATATGTTGCAAGCAGCATAGAAATTTTATAAATATAATTTAATATTACAATTATAAATAATATTGTTAATATGTTGCCAGTGTTTTATTATTATTATTATTTTATTTTAATTAATTTATTTTAGGCTCAATGCTCATCAAATTTTGAAATGAATTTGATTGGTTTGGGACTAATAGCTCAGTTGGTCAAGTCAAGACACATCTATTTCTATAGCGCTTTATACAGATTGTTTCAAAGCAGCTTCACAGTAAAATAAGAGTGAACAGTGTCATTATTCAGATCAATTCAGTTCAATGTTGATTCAGTTCAATAACTGTGTCAATGTTGCAACGTTCATCAATTATGAAGTGCCTTGTTGGTGGACACACAAAGAGAAATGAATAACAAATACATTTGTATGCAATAACGAAAAGTATAAAAACTAGTTCAATGAAATTAAGTTGGATTATTTTACAGTATTTCTGTTTCCTGAGTATTTTTATGTCTATTAGAGTGACGATCAAACACAGCTCACTAGTTTAGCCAATCTTGAATGTCTGTTTTTCATGGACTGTTGTTGAGTGAAGCGCTCTTTAGAAAACTCTCTAGATCATTATGGTTCAGGTTCAGTGTCATTACTGTAGCTTTCAGATGGTGGTTTTCCGTCTCTGGAGATGGTGTCATTTCTCTGAATCAGTCGTAAAGGTGCTGCTGATAATGGCTCTGAAGAAATGTTATCGGCTCTCTGTGATTACGGCCGTTTCTCTCAAATGGTGACTGACATTATCACATCAGACGTCACGACTCTAATCGCGTCAGTTCAAACAGGACTTTTAGTGGCTCTCTTAACTCATTTATAGTCTTGTGAAGTGGCCATACACAGCAAACATTATTTTATTATTACTTTGAGTTTTGTTGTTGTTGTTGTTTTCCAGCACAAAAATCTAAACATTCTTAAATCAGGATACTATACTGGAGAAGCAAAATGACTGAAGATCGTTAATCAAAAAGATCAAAATCAAGGGATTTTATGATTAAAAAAAGAATAAATATCTGCCAATGGGGTCAGAAAAAATAATCTTAATTCAAAGGGAAAACGTCTCGGTTACGGATATAACCCTCGTTCCCTGAGTAGGGAACGGAGACGTTACGTCGAGTGACGGAGAATGGGGGTTTCGCCTAGAAAGCCTATCGACTTCGAGTATTACAAAACGGGCCTATGGCAATGAAATGCCATGGGTCTGCGGAATTTGCATAGCGTATCTCCGCCCCACCGCGTGGGTATAAAAGGAGGAACGCCGGCAAAGGCAGATCATGTCTTCGCTGAGGAGCCGAGACTGAACTCAGGCGTCTACCCAGCGGTACAGCGGAAGTGGCAGGGAGACGTAACGTCTCCGTTCCCTACTCAGGGAACGAGGGTTACATCCGTAACCGAGACGTTCCCTTTCGTAGTCACTCCGAGTTACGTCGAGTGACGGAGAATGGGGGTCCCCGTGTAATCACGCCACCTTCACAGCTGTCTTCCAGTGCCCTGCGAAAGTCTGATCCCCCTGTCGTGATACTGGCACGGACGAAGGAGTCCTACTTAACACAGGAATACCAAGGTACACTGGGGAGCATATCTCAGAGGAGATATGCCGCAGCATGCCTACCCGTAGGGAGGACTTAGAAATACACATATGGCCGGAAGGCTTCATATGGAGGAACACTGGAGTAACCAGCCCGTGGGGTGGCAACTTTCAACTCCAGGGGTGGCAAGGTGGCTTGCCGAGGGAAAGACACATGCTCAAAGAGGCTTACAGTGGACATACACATGTGGGGGTTACTCAGGGGAGGAACCATGCACACGGAGGCACCTAGCCGACGCACAGGCAATAGACACTGGCGCCAGCGTCAACAGTGCTGGAGGAACTCAGGGCTTCAGAAGGGAAGGCTCACCTGAGGAGAATAACCGCACGTATCCAGTCCGTGGAGTGGAATGGCGAGCAAGCGAAGACACCTGAGCGGGTCCTGAACTAGCTGGTTGAAGCGAGTACATGGGAGGACACTGGCTCCACTCGGAGATTATAGAATCTGGCGAATGTGTTAGGTGTCGCCCAGCCTGCAGCTCTACAGATGTCTGCCAGCGAGGCGCCATGCGCTAGAGCCCAAGAGGAAGCCACACTCCGGGTGGAGTGGGCTGTCACACCAAGGGGGCACGTCGGCCTTGCTGTTGGTAAGCCAAAGCAATGGCGTCCACTATCCAGTGAGACAACCTCTGCTTTGAGAGAGCCTTTCCCTTCAGTCTCCCACCATAACAGACAAAGAGCTGGTCTGAGGTCCTGAAACACCGCGTCCTGTCTACGTAAGCGCGGAGAGCGCGTACTGGACAGAGCAGTGCCAAGGCTGGGTCTGCCTCCTCCAGGGGCAGCGCTTGCAGGTTCACCACCTGGTCCCGGAAGGGAGTGGTAGGAACCTTGGGCACATATCCAGGCCGGGGTCTCAGGATCACGTGAGAGTAAGCCGGCCCGAATTCCAGGCACGCTCCGTCAACGGAGAATGCGTGCAGGTCCCCTACCCTCTTAATGGAGGCCAGTGCAACCAGGAGCGCTGTCTTCATAGACAGGAACTTAAGCTCCACTGATTGCAGAGGCTCGAAGGGAGCCCTCTGCAGGGCATTCAACACCACTGAGAGGTCCCAAGAGGGAACGAGAGGAGGACGAGGAGGATTCAGTCTCCTCGCCCCTCTCAGGAACCTGATGATCAGGTCGTGCTTTCCCAGAGACTTACCATCAACTGTTTCGTGAAATGCAGCTATAGCGGCCACATACACCTTCAGGGTGGAGGGAGACAGCCTTCGCTCCAGCCCATCTTGCAGGAAGGAAAGCACGACACTGATCAGGCATCTCCAGGGGTCTTCTCGGCGAGAAGAGCACCAGTTAACGAAGAGGTTCCACTTCAACGCATAGAGATGTCTCGTGGACGAAGCTCTAGCGGAAGTGATAGTAGCCGCCACCGCAGGTGACAGGGTACTCAAACCTGCCTCGTCCCGTCGAGGAGCCATACGTGGAGTCTCCAAAGATCGGGACGAGGGTGCCAAAGGGTGCCCCGTCTCTGAGAGAGGAGGTCCTCTCTCAGAGGAATTGGCCAAGGAGGTGCTGTCGCGAGGAGTACTAGTTCGGAGAACCAGGTCCTGGTGGGCCAGTACGGCGCAACCAGAGTGACCTGCTCCTCGTCCTCCTTGATCTTGCACAGAGTTCGTGCGAGAAGGCTCACTGGGGGAAACGCATATTTGCGTAGGCCCCGCGGCCAGCTGTGCGCCAGTGCATCCGTGCCGAGAGTACCCTCGGTCAGGGAGTAATACAGGGCGCAATGGGATGAGTCGTGGGAGGCAAACAGGTCTACCTGTGCGTCCCCGAACTGATCCCAAACCAGCTGGACCGACTGGGGATGGAGTCGCCATTCGCCAGGGAAAGGACGGAGCCGAGACAGCTCGTCGGCTGCAAGGTTCCGATCGCCCGGAATGTAGATAGCACGAAGGGACCTCAGGTGCTTCTGACTCCATAAGAGGAGGTGGCGAGCGAGTTGCGACATACGGCGGGAGCGTAGACCACCTTGACGGTTGATGTACGCTACTGTTGCGGTATTGTCTGAACGGACTAGCACGTGTTGACCCTAGAGCAGCGTGTGGAAACGGTGCAGGGCAAGGCGTACTGCCAGCAACTCGAGGCAATTGACATGCAGAAGGCGCTGGGGTCCTGTCCAGGAGCCATCCGTTGCACATGGCACCCCAGCCCGTGGAAGAGGCATCTGTGGAGACGACAACATGCCTGGAAACTCGTTCTAGGGGAACTCCGGCCCGTAGAAAAGGTTCCTCCACGGGGTGAAGAACTGACGGCAGGTCGGAGTGACTGGGACTCGGAGCGTGCCGTGATGCCATGCCCACCTCGGGACTCGATCGCGAAGCCACAGCTGAAGCGGTCTCATATGAAGCAATCCGAGCGGCGTTGCCGCGGCTGCAGATGCTATATGCCCCAGGAGCCTCTGAAATAATTTCAGTGGGACCGCACTCTTGCCCTCGAACTGACGAAGACAAGTCAGCAGTGAGTGTGCGCGCTCGCTCGTAAGCTGCGCGGACATGGTGACCGAGTCGATCTCCATACCGAGAAAAGAGATCCTCTGCACGGGGCTGAGTTTGCTCTTCTCCCAGTTGACCCGAAGGCCCAGACGGGCTAGGTGCCGGAGCACAAGGTCTCTGTGTTCGCAAACCTGAGCTCGAGAGTGGGCTAGAATCAGCCAGTCGTCGAGATAGTTCAGGATGCGAACCCCGTGTTCGCGTAGGGGAACAAGGGCCGCCTCGACGACCTTCGTAAAGACGCGAGGAGACAGAGCCAACCCGAATGGGAGGACCGCGTACTGATATGCCTGCCCCTCGAAAGCAAACCGAAGGAACGGTCTGTGTCGAGGTAAGATGGAGACATGAAAGTAGGCGTCCTTCAGGTCTATCGCTGCAAACCAATCCTGCGGCCGCACGCACTCGAAAATGCGTTTGGCCGTGAGCATCCTGAACGGCAGCCTGTGAAGGGAGCGGTTCAGGACGCGCAGGTCCAGGATCGGTCGTAACCCACCGGTTTTCTTGGGGACGATGAAGTACGGGCTGTAAAACCCCGACCTCATCTCGGCTGGAGGGACAGTCTCGATTGCACCCTTCGCCAGCAGGGTGGCAACCTCCGCTCGCATGATGGGGGCATTGCCACGACCATAGTGAAGCGGACTCCGCTGAAGCGGGGAGGACACCGAGTGAACTTAATCGCATAGCCGCGCCTGATCGTTCGCCGACCCAGCGGGACAGGCTGGGGAGCTCTAACCAAGCTGCCAGAAACTGAACCAGCGGGGTCATGCGAACGACAGACGTCCTCCCGGAGGGGCAGCGAGGCGGAGTGACCAGCCCAGGCGAGGGTGGCATAGCGGCCCGGTGCGGGGGCGTGGTCAGACTCCGCGCCCTGACAGAGGAGACCAGGGAAGGACCAGCGTTCCACGGGGGTCTGCTCTGCCCGGGGGCTGGCGACAGAGGGGGACGAGAGCGGTGTGGTCCGAAGACGGCACGCACTGTCGTCTGCGCCCTCTGGAACAGAGGGGGACGGGAGTGGCGAGGCCCGGGGGCGGCGCACACTGCGGTCCGAGAACTCTGTGACAGAGGGGGATGAGAGCAGCGAGGCACGGAGGCGTCGCGTACTGTCACCCGACTCTGTGTGCTCAGTGATGGGAGTATCGGTTCCTTCTAGAGAACAAAAGATTCTCCCCCGGCCCTCCACCGGGGAAAGGAGTGGTCCTGCTACCCACTCCTGGAAAGAACCGAGTCCCATCTCTGAGGAGCCCGTCTCAAGAGCGCCGCTTAACCTGGCATGTAGCGGGGGGCGGGGCTGGAGAGGGCTGTGGCGTCCGCCCGCGGCTTCCAGAGCCGGCCCATTAACGGGAGGGCGCCTTCGGCGGTGGGCAGACCGAGGGATCTGAGCGGACGGCAGGGCCGTCGGGACAGAATCAACGTCAGTCTGCACATGGGCGGTTGAGAGCTGTTGGGCAAAGTCCTCAACCGCACCGCCGAAGAGGCAGACCTGAGATATGGGAATGTCGGACAGAATGTCAGCCGCGCGACATCCAGCACATCAGACAGGTTCAGCCACAGAATGGGGAGCATCACCTGACCCAGGGAGCGTACGGCCACTTTCGTCGCTCGGGGAGCGAGGTCAGTGGCGGCACGCAGCTCAGTGAAGAGGCCTGGGTCAGTCCCGCCCTCGTGCAGGACCATGAGCATCTGGGTCAGGTAGACCAGCAGAATGACCATGGCAGCAGGGAGGCGGCTGCCAGTGGCGCTATAGGATCTCGCCACAAGTGTAGACGAAAAACTACAGGCCACGGACGGGTGCTTAGGATTGCGCCGAGAAGAAGCACTCTGAGGACATATAGCATCGCAACAGAGCGTTCAGCCGGGGGAACCCCAGTGTACCCATGGCAGCAGCCCCATCGAGGGGAGGAAAGGCGGATGAGATCAGCGAGCGGTCCCGAGAAGACCAGGGGGTCTTCAAGGACTTTGAGATCTCATCATGCACGTCCGGGAGGGAAGGTATTGGGGTTTGCCGTGGACGTGTCGGCGGCCTTACCCAAAACCAATCGTCCCAGGAAAGCATGGCCGTCATCTCTGGATCGGACTCAAGCACACCAGGAGGTGGCGGCTGTGACGAGTGGTAATTTCCAGAGAATCAAACCCACCTAGTGAAGCTGCTACAAACATAGTATCATCCTCTGTAGCTTCAAATGAAACACACGGGCCACCAGAATGTAGACCCGTGGGAATCACCTGTTCACTAGCGGGCACCGTCATTGAGGAGGGGGGGCTGGGGCGTGGACACGGAGTCGGCGCCTTGTTCCAGACCAACACCCTCCGGTCACCCTGGCCACCAGCTGAAGATCGGGTGGTGGATGAGGGGACTCTCACTCTTGCGAGTTCACCGAGTCTCGACCTTAATGACGCGATGGTCATATTCCCACAGAGAGAACATGAGTCATCCACGAGCGCTGCTCTAGTATGATCAAGCCCAAACATACCAGACAATGCTCGTGCCCATCAGAGTCCGATACCAAGCTGCCGCAACCATTCTGTTTTTTTTTTTTTTTTTAAATGCACGGGCGAGCCGTCTTTAAAAAGACGTGCCGCGTGCGAGCTCTTTTTGTGAAAGGAGAGAAATTCCGCGATGTTGAAGCGAGCAGGGAGAAACACACTCACTGGCAGATCACTGCACAGACCAGCAGGCAATGTGAATTCGCTGCAGATCGCCGTCACACCAACACCGGAGAGTGGCTCGTCTTGTAGAGCGAAGTCAGAAATAGCTGTGGAGTGAAGAGATACTCTTGGCTCCGAAGCGAAAACATGATCTGCCTTTGCCGGCGTTCCTCCTTTTATACCCACGCGGTGGGGCGGAGATACGCTATGCAAATTCCGCAGACCCATGGCATTTCATTGCCATAGGCTCGTTTTGTAATACTCGAAGTCGATAGGCTTTCTAGGCGAAACCCCCATTCTCCGTCACTCGACGTAACTCGGAGTGACTACGAAAGGGAACTAGACAATTCTTCTGATTCCATTGGCAAATATTTGTTCTTGTTTTAAGCACAAATTCACTACATTTTGATTTAAACAAGACTTAATATCTGAACTAGTTTTGCTTCTGCAGTAAATGTATCCTGATTTAAGAATGGTTAGATATTTGTAGTGGAAAACAAGACAAAAGTTTAAATCAAAGTACATTTACTTTTTTGCCATACAGACAAGTGTTATACATCATTCGAAACATCATAAAATCTACTATTATTTGCGTACGCTCACAATAACAACAAAACTCGATAAACTAAGCATCAATCTTCATCACACAAGTGTAGTGTAAAAAAAAGACCATTTAACTGACTTGTAAAGAAATGAATCACAGTCTTTTTTGATTGCATGTGGCATTTAGTGGATATATGATTAAAAACAAGATATATACACAGTAAAAACAGATTTTTGAGTTGAACAATGAATAAAACTAAACTGTGGGCTTAAATACAACGAACTGAACAAGAAACAGGTGCGCAAAGCAATCAGTAACCATGACAACAAATAATGAATGAGAACTCAGGCAAACAGAAACAGGGAAAAACCAAACTAAAACACTATTAAACTAAACATAACCCTTACAGTTTCTTTGTAACTGTATACTGTAGTGCTAATGCACATTTCTTTCAGTGTATGATTAAAAGCAGTTCCTCCAGAGGTTTGTGGATGTTAGATTTAATGTAGATGGGAATGAAAGCAGCCTGTGTGTGTTGGAGGTGTCAGTAATGTCAGCGTGTGTGTGTAATACAGTCAGCAAACAAAGATAACATCAAACGCTCCTATAATGTATTTCCACGAACATAAACCAGCTCGCTGTGACAGAAGTGGGCCAGCGTTCATCAGTAGCGTGTGTTGCTTTACAAATGTGCCTGTGATTTTCTCCAGTCAGAGATTTGTCGTGTAATCACATGACGAATTTGTCTGCCATATTTATTTGGAGACAAATTGCTGCTTGCGAGATAAAAAAGCCCCTGTCATGTGTGTTCTTCAGCGGGGTCAGAGGTCAGCTAGAGCTCTGCTGTTATCCACTCAAACAGGTTAATCGAGACATGAGGTCAAATCAAACCCAGAATGTAATTCATCATGCTTTTGTCTGTCAGCTCTCTTGGCATACAAACAGTAAGGGAAGGATTTCTTATCTTGGACACTGCAAATATTACTTTCTTCCTCAGTGTTTCTGTCTTGTTTTCCAGCACAGACATCTAAACATTATTAAATCCGGATGCATTTTCTGGAGAAGCAAAAGTACATATTTAAGGGTCGTTCACACCAAGAATGATAACTATAACTATTAGCATCCACACCAGCGCACAATTTCTTTCAGTTTATTTTAAAGTCGTCATGAAATCAAATTTTACCATTCGTATTTTTATATGTAATATTGTAGTGTTTATTATAAATTATTTATCTGTGCACTTCATAATTTTTTTAAAATTCATGTACCCTTATAATCTTTAATCAAATTCGTTACCCTTTCCTCCCCCCTCGAAACGACTTCTCTTCTCTTCCGGTCAAAATCTATTACTAGAGGGTGTGGCTATTACTAGATTTAGAAAAGAAGAGCCTCAGCCTACCATTCGGACACGTTGAGATGCTCTCGAGGGTGAACTTGACTATCAGCCGCTCATCTTGGTTTGCGGGAGGCTCATATAAATATGGGGTGATTCCTTCCGGAAAATTTGGCTGCTCGTCCTCGTTCTCATCATCGGGTTCCTCAATTAAAAATGTTTCATGGGAGGGTAACGGTGGTGAGTCTGGTGGA
Organism: Gila orcuttii; assembly: GCA_026230005.1. NCBI lineage: Eukaryota > Metazoa > Chordata > Actinopteri > Cypriniformes > Leuciscidae > Gila > Gila orcuttii. The sequence goes on along the minus strand of JAPDVR010000015.1, from coordinate 42,473,554 downwards.
GAGAAATCCTCCACAACTGACTGTAAACTGGCATTCAAATCTGCCTCCATTTTGTTAGCAACGCCCAACCTCCAACGATCCAATCAATTCCTGAAGGACGAAATCAAGCCCCGCCCTACATTTTTTTCTAATTTCAGAAGCCGTTTCACTCGGATATACGTCACAATAAGAAAAAAAGCACAATCTCAACTTCCGTTTCATGACGACTTTAAGCGCGCCACAGTTTTGTCGTCTGTCGCTTTAAATGCTCAAGCTCTTTAAAGCAGGATGGATTCTGATTGGCTGTCTGTGTTTTTAACATTCATAAACTGGATTGTTTCTGTGTCGTTATCGTTATAGTTGTCCTGTTGACTCTGCTATTCTTTTACATTTTGATTGATTTTCAAAACTATATCTTTATTGTTATAGTTATCGTCCTTGGTGTGAACTGTGAATGAGCCTTAAGTCTTGTTTTCTGAACAGTTTATATTAAAATTAAGCTAATTAATGCTTAAAACAAGAATAAATATCTCCTAATGGGGTCAGAAAAATAATCCTGATTTCACTTTCAATTAAGTTTATTTTTCTGACTCCATCGGCAGATATTTGTTCTACTTTAAAGCACAAATTCACTTCATTTTGATAAACTTCAAGTAATTTAGCTTCTTCAGTAAATGTATCTTGATTTAAGAATGTTTAGATATTTGTGCTGGAAAACAAGACAGAAACACTGAGGAAGAACATCACAAACGCTGTTTTCCTTGAAAGCGATGGTGAACATGGAAAATGCATCAAGTTATTTAGTGATGTTCACATCTGAAATCTATTGAGCTGAATACAGTCTGAGCTGTGTGAGTGTGTCTCTCTCAGGTAAAAGGTCAGGGCAAGGGTCAGCTGACCCCCCACTGTGAAACGCTTGAGACAGCATCTTTTTCTAATATTGTGAATTTAAGGATGGATTTTAATCTCTCAAGGTCTCCAAATCCAATATTAGATGAGAGATTCAGTGGATGAGAGGAGAATGAATCACATTTTGTGTCTGACGCGAGTGGAATTGGAAAATCTGGATGTGGTTTGGAGACTCGGGAAAAGCGCGGGGTTTATGATCTCACGTACGCTTATTAAATCAGGGTTTACCTTCGCTGTGACCGTCTATCGACTGCTGCAGTTTTGATAGATGCTGTAAGTGATGCGGTCGGTGCCTTTCAGAATTAAATGTTAAATTCTGAGTTGGAATTTAAATTTGAATATAAGGAAGTTAAATTAAAATGGAACCAAACTCGACATAAACAAATTCAACTGAAACTGTTGTGTCAGTTTAAATAAGTGAAAATATAAACTGTTTAAAAGTGAATATATTATAATGAAAAATAGATTGTTATATACACTATTTTTCTTAAAGAGCAAGGATGAATAAATTGATCAAAAGTGATAGTAAAGACATTTATGATGTTACAAAAGATTGTTTGTGAAATAAAAGCTGAAAAATTCTGTTTATCAAAGAATCCTGAAAAATAAAATGTATCACAGTTTCCACAAAAATATTAACTGTTTTCAACTGATAATAATCATAAATGTTTGTTGAGCAGCAAATCATCATATTATAGTGATTTCTGAAGGATCATGTGACACTGAAGACTGGAGTAATGATGCTGAAAATTCAGCTTTGATCACAGGATATAAATTACACTTTACTATATATTCACTTAAAAAACAGCTGTTTTAAATCATAATAACATTTCACTGTTTTTACTGTATTTTGATCAAATAAATGTCAACATCCAATTCTTCATTTTGTACGCTGCGACCAATTCAATTTTGACTCACACATTCTTAAATTCTTTATTTTTTCTGACCCTGGTTGTCATGTTAACAATGATCAGTTTAATGACGTTTCATGAATTGAGTTTATTATATTTCTGTGTGTGAGCTGCAGTCTCACTTTCCTCCAAACTCCTGGTGTTTCATCTGTTCTCCTGCAGTGTGAAGGAGCACGATAACCATTATCATGCCTTTGATAAACAGAACCTTTTCATTCTCTTTGTTTTGTTCCGTCTGATCCTCTGGGTCACAACACTTCCCGACTTCCCGCTGTTTTCCTCTTCCTGTGTGTGTGTTGTGTGTGTTGTGTGTGTTGTGTGTGTTGTGTGTGTGTGTGTGTGTGTGTGTGTGTGTGTGTGTGTGTGTGTGTGTGTGTGTGTGTGTGTGTGTGTGTGTGTGTGTGTGTGTGTGTGTGTGTGTGTGTGTGGCAACATTCGGTGGCAAACGGCCCGGACCTGCCAGACAGCATGTTACACTTACTGAGAGACACTGCCAAAGAGCTTCTGTGAGCAGTTCATCTCACACACACACACACAGAAACGCACAGACACACTCACTCAAACACACACACTCACTCAAACACACACACTCACTCAAACACACACACACACACACACACACACACTGGACAGGCTGTGAACTTCCGGGGACCATTGTCCTTGAATGGCATCCATGAGAATTTTCCTAATCTGAGTTCACTTCAGATTGGGATCGGTGTGTATCCAGCCTGCAGATCTGCAGATGAACATAAACTCAAGTGCATCAGATAACATGTTTAATTCAGAGTACCTGCAGTCTAAGGTCCTATTATAGTCATTCTTTCTTGAACATCTTTCTCCATTCTTTCTCTATTCAAACACATCTGTGTATTCTGAATGGAAAAAACAACAACATATATATTGATAATATTTCATTATATTGGAGAAGATGTTCTTGGAGGCTCCTAAAATTGTGAAATTCATGTGTTTTATTGTTGTAATGACGAGAGTCTCTGGTGTCTTGTTGAAATTAAAACCACATTAAATCACAATGTGTTCTCTCTAGATAACAATGCAATTGGCAGAAATTAGAGTGTGTGTGTGTGTGTGTGTGTGTGTGTGTGTGTGTGTGTGTGTGTGTGTGTGTGTGTGTGTGTGTGTGTACCTACTTAACTATATTTTGGGGACAAATTTGTACCCAGAAGTGACAAAAATCTCCCCTTATGGACGTCCTCATTTGTAAATCTGGTATAAAAATAAAGTAATTAAAGTTTTTTTTGAAAATGTAAAAATGCAGAAAGTTTTCTGTGATGGGTAGGTTTAGTTTAAGTGGACAGAATTTACAGTTTGTACGGTATAAAAACAATTACGTATATGGAATGTCCTCATTTAGATAGCTAAGTAAACGTGTGTGTGCGTGCGTGCGTGCGTGCGTGTGTGTGTGTTCACACACCTTCATTCAGCATCTCATGTTTCAGACAGTATCTCAATGACTAGATTTTTACGTTCTGATTATTGTCGGTGGTGCAAAGCTCACTGCTATACACTAGGGATTCTCTGTGGTTGTCAGGGTTTTGCTGTGCAGTTGCTAGGGTGTTTTGTGTGGTTGCCAGGGTGTTGCTGTTTAATTCTGGTTGCTAGGGTGTTCTGGTTGGTTGCTAGGATGTTGCTATGTGGTTCCTGGATTAGTTTTTTGGTTGCCATGGTGTTGCCACAACATGTGGTTAGGTATTCTGTGTTGCTATGCAGCTGCTCGGGTATTCGGTGTGGTTGTCAAAGTCAAATCAAATCAAGTTACCTTCATTTAAGAGTTTTTTACAATACAGATTGTTTCAAAGCAGCTTTACAGTGATAACAGGAAAATAATGCAACAAAGATTGTTTCAGCTGTACAGCAGATCTAGAAAAAAATCATTGTCCAGTTTAAGTACGTTTTTGATTGATTAGTTCCCGTTGTAAAAATCATTAGTTACTAACTTAGAGCATTGCTATGCAGTTGCTAGGGTGGTTGCCAGACTGTTGCTATTTAGTTGGTAGGTTGTTCTGGTGGTTGCAAGGATGTTCTTTGCAGTTGTCAGGGTTTTTCTTTTTGGTTGCTGAGGGTTATGTGCGGTTGCTAGGGCGTTCTGGTTGGTTCCCAGGATGTTGCTATGTGGTTAATAGAGTGTTCTGTATGGGTGCCAGGGTGTTGCTATGTGGTTCCTACAATGTTTTTGTGGTTGCCAGGGTGTTGCTAGGGTGTTTTTTGTGCTTGATTGTTAGGTGAAAAGTGTCCTGATGCACTGAAAAAAATTATGTTCTTACTCTGTATTTTTGTCTTGTTTCCAGTCGAAATATCTAAAAATTCCTAAATCAAGATGCATTTTCTATATAAGAAAAAGGGCAAGATATTTTGTCTTTTTTTCCTGGGAAAAAAGTCTAAATTAAGTGTGCTTTGCTTAAAACAAGAAAAATTATCTGAAGAAAAAAAAATCTTATTTTCCGTTTGCATTAAGATTGTTTGTTTTATTCCATTGGCAGATAATTTTTACTAGTTTTAAGCAAAATGCACTTAATTTAGATTTTTTTCTCCCCCAGAAAACAAGACTTAATATCTTATGTCATTTTTTCTTATATAGAAAATGCATCTTGATTTAAGAATTTTTATATATTTGTAAAAATAGATATTTGTAAGACAAAAATACTCGGTAAGAAAAGCATTTTTTACAGTGTATTCTGGTCACTAGATGTTTCAGGTCCTTCCTTTAATCTACATCTGTCTTTGTAATGGTCTTTTTAATTTTATGTGAACATAAATATATATTTGTATTTCCATTTAACTTTAGTCTATAAAAACAAACTACATAAAATGTATGAGGTTCTGTCATAATTGACTAAATTAGTATATATATATATAAATGTGAAGCAGAAACACTTAAATATATTACACATACGCACGCTCACACACACACTCTTTCTCTCTCATTTGCATGTACATGATGAGAGACAGAAGCACTAAAGCAGGGCTGTGAGAAGCTCTTCATCTCTGCTGATGCTCTTAGTCGAGGCTCTTTATGGATGAGGACAAATTGAGAAAGATCCGCCGCCGGCTACGGTGGAGAACGAGAGCGTTGCATATTTAATAGCTCTGCATTCGTATGTTGTCTTTGTCAAATGAAATAAATGCTGATTAGCATACTTGCCCAAAGGGTGGGCCGACTCTGACAGGAGCATTCGCTTGCCAGATTTACAGTCGGAAAAATTGTTTGATTATTAAGCCGCATGCAGGCGGAGTTCCTGGAAATGCGTTCATTTCATTACAGGACACGAGTGTATCGCTGCACAATATAGAGTACACTGGAAAACCTGTTTCTGTGTCTAAAATATCTGAAATAAGTCTCTTCTGCTCACCAAGACAGCATTTATTTGATCAAATATACAGGAAAAATTATGAAATATTATTTCAATGTAAAACATCTGTTTTCTATGTGAATATATAGTAAACTGTAATTTATTCCTGTGATCAAAGCTGAATTTTCAGCATCATTACTCCAGTCTTCAGTGTCACATGATCCTTCAGAATAATATGTATAATATGCCCATCAGTATAATATGTTGATTTGATGCTCAAGACACATTGTTGTGCTGTAAAAGTCCAGTTATTGCAATCCAGTTTAGTGAGCACAGAGGAATACACTGACAGTCATTTATTTCTCTGTTTGCCTGTTAACGGGATTATTTGGCTCTTCCCGTCGTTTGGATTCATGACATACTTCAGGTGTTCGTTTTATTCCAATAATAAACGCCACAGAACACTGATCAGAACAGAGTGCAATGCATTTCAGAAATGTGCATTACACACACACACACACAAACACACACACAGTTTTATCAGTGTATGATAATTGATATGCTCAATGAAAGAGTCTGAGTCAGTTGTCATAGGTGTTTTGCAATTAAATCTTGAGAAATAATGTTCACATTTTAAGAGTTTGTCTTGTGGGTTAAGTGAACATCAGTACTGAAGCAATTTTGATACCATTTACTTTCATAATAGCCTTATATAAAAGATCAAACCAAGTCCTGCTCTTCCTTTTCTGTTTCATTCAGAAATGCAGCTCATTATGGAGGTAAACAGGTTGTGATTGTTGGCTTTAATGTGTTCTACTGTGGTCTGTAATGTAGGAAACTGTAATGCACATCCAGCGCCACATCACATTTACACCAAAGATCAAAGAATCAAATCCCATTTTGAGAGTAATTAGCTTTAATTAGTCCAAACGTTGAACTTGCACTGTGTTGTCAATCTTAATAAAGCTCACAGAATAACATGAAGAGTTTTCTCTGTCTCAAGGCTCAAAGTATGAGCTGGAAAAATATGAGATGGGAGGAAAAATTATATGTCAGTGATTTTCAACTGTCTGATTTGTTGCCTTTCTCCTGAAATTATTATGTAGAAATCAAAATAGTCATTAATGAGTCAAATATTGACCGTTGCATAGCTCAGATATTTTGGTCTTTGGAGAATTCGAGATGTTTGAGTTCATATTTGAGATCTTTAGCATCTTGGCTGATTTAAGCACAATTTGAGACATTGTTGAGATCTCAGATTATTTTTCTCAGGAGAAACATGTGGATACTACAGAGCCCCTAAAGGGCCATGATGATGGTATATTAAAAAATGAGATTGGAGGAAAAATTATAATTCAATGTTTTTGCATACGCTCACAAAATGTTTTCGTTCCCAAAATCGAGAAAAAAATTGTGATGGAAATAATATGAGGTGTGAGGAAAAACTATATTTCAGTGTTTTTGTGAGCAAGTGCAAAAGTTTTACAAGCGAACGCGGAAGTTTTGTGAGCCAACGCAAACATTTTGCAAAAGAATGCAAAGTTTCTCGGGGGAATGCACCAGTGTTACGAGAGAACGCAAAAAATGTGTGAGCAAACGCAACGTTTCTTTGGGGAACACAATACTTTTCTGAGCGAAAACAAAAGTTTTGCGAGCAAGTGCAAAGATTTGAAAGTGAAAATTCTCAAAAAACACAAAAAGTTAGCAATCAAGCAAATGCTAAAGTTTTTTGTGTGAACTAACAAGCATTGAAATATAATGTTTCATCCCATATTTTGTTCTATCACCATGTCCCGTAAGATACTTCAGTCTGATCTCCATTTAATTCGGTTTCTGTCTAGAGCAACAGTTGAGAAATGGAGGAGGATCTTATTTGTGATTTTTCCTTTCCTACTTGACCTTTAAATGCAGCATTCAAGAAACACATGTTTGGCTAAAAATAAACTGGAGATGAAGTCACTCTATAATTTCAGCTGTGATTTTCCTCTTTTGAATCCAGTCTGGTGTATTTGTGCTCAAACCTCTCGAGTCCCGAACCGGCTGATAAACCATCAGACTGACTACGAGTGACAGAAAACCACAAATGACAGCGTGACGTGGCTTTCCTCACCCCGCAGGCGCCGTGTGTGTGTGTGTGTGTGTGTGTGTGTGTGTGTGTGTACACACCCTTTAGATTCCTCAGGAACGGGCCAATTTCCTATTTCAGACCACAAAATACACCCGCAAGCCACAGCTCGTAGTGTGTGTATGTGTGTGTGTGTGTGTGTGTGTGTGTGTGTGTGTGTGTAGCGCCAGACTAAGAAGATATCTTCCTCTTGTCAGGTGTTTGTGTGAGTGTGTGTACTCACCTCTGCTTATCTGTTCTTTGTGTTTTACAGCCTCCATGATCACAGAAACCGGGAGAAGGTCGTGTCTCAAGCTGAAAGTGTTCGTGAGACCACCAAGTAAGTGTCATTGATTATAAAACACACACACACGTTTGATTCTGTCAGAGCTTCTTTCAATGCCTCACACTTCAATGACATTAATGGCGGGTGTGTGCTTCTGTGTGATGATGTCACGGGCTGTCCTTTGATTGGCAGGTGGGTTGGGCTGCTGATTTATCACTAACATGACTGGCTTACAGTATCTTTTTCATTTCTTCTGTTTTTGTAGATGGCTGCGAGAAAACCATAGGCGTTCATGACCGCGTTTTTGTCGATGACAAAGTAGACAATGCATTAGAACCAAGAGGTCAGTATGGCTTGAAATCACCTTGGCTTTGTTCGGTCTGTGTCTCTGTTCTTTAATTCCTCTAATCACTCTGTGCATGTGTGTGTGTGTTGTTGCTTTAATGTACCTTTACGTTCAGGATTTGAGTTGTGCCTGCGGCTTCTCTGACACTTCAAATCACAAAGACTGCTTTATTTATTTATGCATGATGTGCACATCGTATTAATAATGCATTCTCTTGTAATAGCTGAGGGCCGTCTGTCAACATCACCATGTGAACATGCAATTTAGTGACCAGAAATTAGTCATGTGACCTTTCAGTGAGACAAAAGCTTCAGTTAGTTAGTGTCTATCATGTCTTCCAGCTGAAATGCATGAATTATATTTACACTATGTATCAGTATATGCATGCATGTTGGCTGTGGTGAGAATCAATTTACAAAACTCAGATATCCACAATGTTTTTGTGCCAAATTAGTGTTTGGCTCTCTAAGGAGTCACATGGAACGATGCCAAGCTTGTTTTGGATTCTGCTTGATAAAACCCATTACATCCGAACACATGGCACTTACTAGCATATGCACGACTATCGCCTCGTAATATTTATTGCCATTACTGTCACGGTAGCCATGACATGATCAAACATTGGAGCTGCATTCAAATTCAAGATGAGATGAAATAGAGAAAGAGAAAAAGAACATAGTGTTGACAATCGGCATAAACTCTGAACAACCAGCTTGCTTTGTTTTACAAGCTGTTTGATTATGAATACGTCTACAACTGTACCAAAATCCAGTTATAAAAATGAAATTCTGAATTCGGCAAAATTTGGATTAAAAAAATCGAAATAAGGGCTGTAAACTTAATCAAATCACAATATGGACTTGTGTCTGTAATATTAAAATGTAAAACGATTTTAAGTCTAGTAGTCTACTCCAGTATAAATGTTAAGTGAATGATAAACACAGTTTACTGAAGCACTTTCACCATTTCATTTGAGAAAACTATCGTCAGATACACACAAAAACGTCTCGGTTACGTATGTAACCCTCGTTCCCTGAGTAGGGAACGGAGACGTTACGTCGGATGACGACGAATGGGGTTTCGCTTAGAAAGCCTATCAACTTCGAGTATTACAAAACGAGCCAATGGCAAAGAAATGCCATGGGTCTGCGGAATTTGCATGACGTAACTCCGCCCCACCTCGTGGGTATAAAAGGAGGAAGTCCGCAACAGCAGTTTATGTTTCTTCGCTGAGGAGCCAAGAATGAGCTCAGGCGATCCCCGCGGTACAGCGGAAAGTGGCAGGCAGACGTAACGTCTCCGTTCCCTACTCAGGGAACGAGGGTTACATACGTAACCGAGACGTTCCCTTTCGTTGTCACTCCGAGTTACGTCGGATGACGACGAATGGGGTTACCAGTCTAATCACGCCACCTTCTCGGCTGTCTTCCAGTGCCCTGCGTAAATCGAGGTCCCTGACATAGAAGGACGAAGGACTCAATTTAACACAGGAATACCAAGGTACACTGGGAAGCATATCCCAAGCTAGGGGAAGTATGCAATTAATGCCAACCCAGAGGGGGGGGGGACTTAGAAAATACACATATGACCCGAAGGAAACATATGGAGAACACTGGGGTGTCCAGCCGCAGGTGGAATATTTCAACCCCAGGGGTGGCAAGGTGGCTTGCCAAGGGAAAGACACATGCTCAGAGAGGCTTACAGTGGAAATACACATGTGGGGGTCGCTCAGGGGAGGGACCATGCACACGGGAGGCACCTAGCCGACGCGCAGGCAAGAGACACTGGCGCCGACGTCAGGAGTGCTGGAGGAACTCAGGGCTTTCGGGGAAGCTCACCTGAGGAGAATATCGCACGTATCCAGTCCGTGGAGTGGAATGGCGAGCAAGCGAAGACACCTGAGCGGGTCCGGTACTAGCTAGTTGAAGCGAGTACATGAGAGGACACTGGCTCCACTCGGAGATTATAGAATCTGGCGAATGTGTTAGGTGTCGCCCAGCCTGCAGCTCTGCGGATGTCTGTTAGCGAGGCGCCATGCGCTAGAGCCCAAGAGGATGCCACACTCCGGGTGGAGTGGGCCGTCACACCAAGGGGGCACGGTCGACCTTGCTGCTGGTAAGCCAAGGCAATGGCGTCCACTATCCAGTGAGACAACCTTTGCTTGGAGAGAGCCTTTCCCTTCAGCTTCCCACCATAACAGACAAAGAGCTGGTCTGAGGTCCTGAAACACTGCGTCCTGTCTACATAGGCGCGAAGAGCGCGTACTGGACAGAGCAGTGCCAAGGCTGGGTCTGCCTCCTCCGGGGGCAGCGCTTGCAGGTTCACCACCTTCGTCGACGGAGAATGCGTGCAGGTCCCCTACCCTCTTGATGGAGGCCAGTGCAACCAGGAGCGCTGTCTTCATTGCTTAGGATTGCGCCGAGAAGAAGCACTCTGAGGACACATAGCATCGCAACAGAGCGTTCAGCCGGGGGAACCCCAGTGTACCCGTGACAGCGGCCCCATCGAGGGGGGAAAGGCGGATGAGATCAGCGAGCGGTCCCGAGAAAACCAGGGGGTCTTCTGGGACTTCGAGATCTCATCATGCACGTCCGGGAGGGAAGGTATTGGGGTTTGCCGTGGACGAGGGTCGGCGGCCTTACCCAAAAACCAATCGTCCCAGGAAAGCATGGCCGTCATCTCTGGATCAGACTCAGGCACAGCCGTATGCACACCAGAGGGTGGCAGCTGTGACGAGTCGTCACTTCGCAGAGAATCAAACCCACCTTGTGAAGCTGCTACAAACATAGTATCATCCTCTGTAGCTTTAAATGAAACACACGGGCCACCAGAGGGTAGACTCGTGGGAATCACCTATTCACTAGCGGGCACCGCCGTTGAGGGGAGGCTGGGGTCACGGACACGGAGTCGGCGCCTTGTTCCAGACCAACACCCTCAGGTCACCCTGGCCACCAGCCGAAGATCGGGGGGTGGATAAGGGGACTCTCACTCTTGCGAGTTCACCGAGTCTCGACCTATATGACGCGATGATCATGTTCCCACAGAGAGAACATGAGTCATCCACGAGCGCTGCTCTAGTATGATCAAGCCCAAACATACTAGACAACGCTCGTGCCCATCAGAGTCCGATACCAAGCTGCCGCAACCATTCGTTTTTTTTTTTTTTTTTAAATGCACGGGCGAGCCGTCTTTAAAAAGACGTGCCGCGTGCGCTCTTTTAGAGAGAAAACTCAAGTGTTGAAGCGCCCGGGGAAGCACGCACTCTCTGATGAACCACTGCAGAGATAAGCAGGAAGCACGCACTCGCCGGAGATCGCCGTCACACCAACACTCGAGGCACTCGTTCGTGAAGCTGATAATTCAGAGTTGGCTTGTGGAGAGAAGAATACACTTGGCTCCGAAGCGAAAACATAAACTGCTGTTGCGGACTTCCTCCTTTTATACCCACGAGGTGGGGCGGAGTTACGTCATGCAAATTCCGCAGACCCATGGCATTTCTTTGCCATTGGCTCGTTTTGTAATACTCGAAGTTGATAGGCTTTCTAAGCGAAACCCCATTCGTCGTCATCCGACGTAACTCGGAGTGACAACGAAAGGGAACTCAAAGTTATAGAAGCTTGTTTCCGCCACAGAATAAAACATTTAAAAAGACAATTGCGACTTTTTATCTCACAGTTGCGAGTCTATATCTCACAATTCTGACTTTATTTCTCCCAATTGCGTGTTATAAAGTCAGAATGGCAAGATGTAAACTCGCTATTGCGAGACAAAAAAAGTCTGAATTGCGAGTTTATTTCTCACAATTGCGAGTCTATATCTCACAATTCTGACTTTATAACACGCAATTGCGACTTTCTACTACGCAATTCTGAGATAAAAAATCTGTAAGAATTGTGAGATAAAACTTACCTTAGATAAATTGAGAGAAATTACCCTTTTTATTTGTTATTCTGTGGCAGAAACAAGCTTCCATCTTCACGACAAAGCACACATCAAAGTAAAAGTTCAGTTTAACTGGGTTATGTCCACGTTTTCACTTTTAACCTCGGCACTTTGTTCGCCAAAAATGAAAGGAATTGTTTAAATTTCATTTGATTACATTTTAAAGGATTGATTAAATTGTTTAATCAATTACTCAAAGATTGATTAAAGATTTCTGCATTTAATTGTCTACCACCTTTTTTATAATTTTTTTAAAATTAAATCATAAAACAGAATTATTAAAACACAGTTTTTAAATTTTTTAATTAAATAGTTTATAGCTCACTATTATCGTTACAATTTTAATAAATTATTAAAATTGTTGAAGTTTTATCAATTAAATTGAATATCGTCCTTTTTGATTATTAACTATTAAAATGGAATAAGGACAAATTAAACCTACAGATAAAACAAATAAAATAAAACATACAGAAAATGCTTGACATTTTTAATGGAAATGTCTGTAGACTTTGAACACAGAAGACAAAGTGCATATCCAATCACTTACCAAAATGCATCAGGCGGTCAGTGGGCGAAAAACTTTTCAAATGCATGCTTATATCAATTAACACTTCAGATAATGTCAGTGTAGATTAAAACAGTATTGTTTTATCGTGCAGTTTCACCTTGCAAACACACACACACACACACACACACACACACACACACACACACACACACACACACACACACACACACACACAGTGTCATGGTAGAGGCATTGATTTATTAGTCCAGATTGCCACGGAGAGGCTGAAGGTGTCTCTCTGCCCGCCTGAATGAGCCAGCAAACTACTCTGTCCTCCCAAGCATATTTATCTGTCTCTTTTAGCGTCACACCTGTCTGTTTCCACACTGACGTCCTCAGACTCCACTGAGACCATGTGCTTTCCAAAGCCATATCACGCTCACTGATGATAACCGCAGTCTGTGTGTCTACACCAATAAACGTGGAGAAATGCACTGATAATCCAAACAGCCCTGCCTCCATTATTACTGAGGCTTCCAACGAGGACTTTCTGGGTTATTTGTTGCTTAAAGTTCAGACTGCATGGCACCGTCATTGAGATATTATTGTAGTTTTTGTTAATATTTCTAAATTTATTTTTATATTGTATGCTTTTTTTATTTGTTGTATTTTTGTTGTCCTTTTTTCACACAATTTTATTATTTTCTGGGGTTTTTATTTATTTATTTATTTTATTCTGTTTGGCAATTATCTGGAATACAATACGTTTATTTTATTTTCCCCCAGAAGGCCACCTATGTTGTAAGAGGTTGCCATTTGGTTGAATATAGGATTTCACAACAGGGGACCAAAATTCACTGTCAGGACAATATCAAACGCAGACATTAATTTTAATGTAGAAAACTGACAACAGCTGGTGTTGATTGGTATGAAGTAACCAAAATTCAATGTCTTCCATACGCCAACATCATTTTGATGTCAAACACCAACATTTAGTCATGAGTAAGGTAAACAAAACTCAATGTCTGTTAAATGTCATAATGCTTACGTATGTCAACACAATGTTCAATTTATCGAAATTTGACATCTGTCTAACATCTTTCTGAAGTTACATTGACGTCCAGTGCCCTTTGCCTTTATATTTTATTTTATTTCAGTGAAAGTTTTATTTTAATGACAGAAATGTTTTTTTATGGTTTTGGTTTAAGTTAAGGCAAGACATCACATGTGAATAAGGTAAAAATATATATATTAATGTAAACATAAAAATAGATATTACCACACTTCCCCAGTTGATTGATTACATGAAAAAAATTGCAATTATTTTTTAGTAAAAAAATTTCTGAAATGTTATATTAAAATGTGCAAAGTATGCATGATCTAATTAAATATGCATTCATTTGCATAGATTTCCAGAACGTAAATCTGAACATTAAAGTCAGGTTCAGAATTGTTGTTCTTGACCTATTAGAGTTAAAGTTTTATTTATTGATTTTTGATTTATCTTTTGATCACCATGTTTTATAGGAATGAAATGTTGTATAAAATCAGGTGAATGACATATGAACAAACACCTCTGTAAAAACCTTCAGAATATAGATAGGAATAAAACTAAGTTTTGGTGGATGCAAGTGCTGCTAAAATGGAGGAAATGGCTTTTAAAGATATGCACTGTATTTGAAACCTACAGACACAAATACTGTAGATAAAGTGCAATAAAATGAACACTTAATCATGTATTTTTTTTTATTTTTTTTTTTTTTTTTTTTTTTTAGTTTTTCATGTGGTTTATTTCCACCAGTCTGACACAACATGTTATGAAAAGCCAAATGGCCCAAAATCTCAATATTGACCAGTGCATGAAAACTAATATATTTGCCTGTAGTGACTTGCCTTAACTAAAACTAAAAACCCTGACATGCCGTATCTGAGTTGATCAAATGTCCTCCATCTCCTCACTTCTAGACGATACCAGCCACGAGGCCGAACCGTCCCGGAGCGACGTGTCGACTTCAGGCCTGCGACACCAAACATCACGCCCCCTACTAGCCCTCCTGGTGCTGTGCATCTCTGTGCTCCTCACCTTATAGCCCCTCACCTGACCCCGCATCAGCCCTCCAGAAACACAGCGGGACCGAGGGCTTTGAGATCCACCAGGAACACTTCTGCTCTGCTTTTCTTTTGTTTTCCAAATATTTAAGTGGTCTTTCGCTGTCTTTTATTAGGAAAAGTCGATTAGCCTTGCAAAGAAGAAATGCAGATCACCTGTTTAACCAACCGACCAATCAACTTTGACGGCCGCTCACGGGGGATTGGCTGCTGGGAGGAAGGGGGCGGAGTCTGAGATCCAGAGAGTGTTTTATTTGTGTCCATTGGGAGCAAATCACTCCTTTTGTTGGTAATTAGAGCAAGTGTTAAGAAACGCCGAACACCTGTGAGAATTGTTCGAGTTGAAGGTTCATAGGTGGCTGTCACATAAAACAGACATAAACATCAAACCTTAACCGAGTTCACCGGCTCTGCTGTTAGCGATAAATATACAAAGACTTCTTGCCTTTCGTCCTTCGTCTGCCTTCTCTTAACAAATTGCAGAATTCATTGGAAGAAGCGGTGTGTTATGCATCTCGCCGCATGGATCTTTCCCAATAAAAGGAAGATGCTAGATGAGTTTGATAGTCTAAATAATCTGATTTGTGTGAATTTGGAATTGATTCTATACAGCAATTTGAGGGACTTGTCTTAGTAGACCACACCACTTAAAACAATGATTTTGTATTTTGTAAGATAAACTTAACTGCAACATAAATATCTATATTTTTCCTATGACCTTTTATCAATTGATATGAGATATCAACATTGACGGATCATGGAAATTCTTTTCTTGTCATAACTGTGTGTCCGACTCTATTAGGATAAATATCGAAGGGGTTTCCACACGATTTTCCCCTTTCATATGGGTGGGAAAAGTAAACGTTTATTTGAATAGGCCTTATACTGTACACAATACTAATATCTCCTGGAAGTGCTTCAAATTCAGCATTTCGATGCGGGAAATAAAGTGTAGTTTTGTTTTGTTTTTTTTCATTTATGCATTTGTTTGTTCTGTAGCTGTTAATCGGTGCAATTCTGACTCGTTTAATATGCTGATGCGAGACATTATAACATGGGCATTCTCCTCCGACAGCCTTACATATGATGGAGGAACCGACGGGCGAATCTCACCAAAACTGTCAAGAACACTAGCGACTAATATTTCATCCCAGAATCAAAAGACAAAAATAAGAATTTACATTTTGCATAAACAAAACCATTCAGATTTTTTGCATTGTGACTATAATTACATTTGTATTAAATATAAGGTATGGGTATGTCTTTTAACATAAAAGACATACCCAAAATAAAAAGGTTGCTGTTCATAAGTCCTTCTGAATAGACACATAACCAACATACATTTAGAAAGCCAACACTTGAGAGTTTACAGTTCAAGACTCAGACCGTTATTAATATGGAGATATAGTATAAGCTTAAACATAAAAATAAAAAATATTAGCAATATATATTTTAAATGAAAAAATAAATGATGTGGCTGTAGTGTAGCAACTTAGAAACACAATGATGCTGAAGCCACACGTGTATTCATGCTTCATTTCAAATCTGAGGATGTTATCTCTAAAACAATGATTTTTATAAAACATTTTATAAGAGCATGTCATGTGAGTTTTTAGAGAAGGCTGATAAAATATAATATTTTATTGCCCTTTAAACACCCAATTGCACTCTATTGTCTACGGCTGGGTTGGCGAACAGCCCGTTCATGTTACTATTGTTTTCACTTGACAAACCTTTCATACATAATCTTCATTATTTATGTATAAAATTCCCTTAAAATCCACACTTTTAAAACCTTCATCTGCTTTGCCCGACATTGTTTTTGCAATTTCGTTTGGTGACACTAGTGATCACACACTTCAGCTTAAATAGTGAAGTATTTAGATGTCATGATTGATTCATCATGATAAATGATAAGAATCATTAAATAGTCTTCACAGATACAACTGTTGATTTTAATAATGTGTAAGTAAATGTTGAAATTAACATGAACTTAAGTATTTTTTTTATTGTTGATTAGCAGACGCTTTTATCCAAAGCAACGTAAAAATGAGGAATACAATCGATTCACATAAATTGCTCATTGTTAGTTCAATGTGGTTAATCGAGAATCCCGAAAGTTAAACATGCAATTGTTAATTTTTAAAAACTCCTCCAACAGACCTCAATTTCTTTATGAAAAATTTAATTTTGTGATTGGTAAAATGTGATCCGGACATGTTTTTTGTGAGATTCACCCAAATAGACTTTAAACTTGTTTGCCTGGTCAGTCCCTTCGCCACTGTTTCAGTTTAAAGGGATAGTTCACCCAAAAATGTAAATGCTGTCAGTAATTACTCTCCCTCATTTTGTTCAACCCCGTAAGACCTTCGTTCATCTTCGGGACACGAATTAAAATATTTTTTATTAAACCTGAGAAACTTTATTAAAGACATCGTTAAAATAGTCCAAGTGACTACAGTGGCTCAATCTTAAGTTTATCAAGCGACGAGAATACTTTTTGCGCGCAAAAAACACACAAAAATAACGACTTTATTTCAACTATTAATTTCCTTCTCTGTGGGCTTCGAGTCAGTTAGCGTAGTGTGATAGCGTAGAGCTACGTCACACGTAGGCTCACTATTGGCCGACGCTGGTCATGTGTGTGATGTGTGTGTGACGTACAACACAGAAGCGCTGCGCTGTTACACTAGTGAACTCACTCGACGCCCACAGAGAAGGAAATCAATAGTTGAAATAAAGTCGTTATTTTTGCGCACAAAAAGTATTCTCGTCGCTTGATAAACTTAAGATTGAGCCACTGTAGTCACTTGGACTATTTTAACAATGTCTTTAATAACTTTTCGGGGAACAAGTTTCAATCCCTTAGAAGCCTATGGAGGAGTGATCCAGCTCTCAGATTTAATCAAAAATATCTTAATTTGCGTTCCGAAGATGAACGAATTAAGGTCTTACCTTGTGTTGATTAAGGTCTTACCTGTACTGACAGAATGTAAATTTTTGGGTGAACTATCCCTTTAAGACCCTCAGTGAGCCGTTGAGAGCTCGTGTTGTGAGACTGAAGATTGAAATAGACGGGGGGGTCTCGTTTCACCGGGGAGGTTTTTTTTTTTTTTTTGACCCTGCAGTCCGAGAATACGCATTCCTAACAATAAACAATACTGTGGACTTTTCAAACAGTCGCAAATTGGATAATGGTCTCTGCCTTTTTGATTCTCAATAGGCCCGTCTGGCTCTGCTAGTCCTGCCACGCTCTTGGACATAAACTGCGTTTCGTGTTTGTTTTTGTTTGAACAGTAACACTGCGATTTCAGCAGCTCGGCTTCGCAACATCAGGACTAGAGGAAACACACCATATGTGCTCCGTTTCATGGTTTACACTAGAAACCATGAAAGAAACTTTTGAAAAAATCAGCTTCAGTAGTATTTGTATCATTTGTACTTCAATTATTACCATTAATACCATGCTTTGTACACACTTTGAACTGGGAAACAAGAATCAGCGTATTAAATGGATACTGTGTATCCTGAAGTAGTCAAAAACATAACATTATAGTGTTAGAATACTACTTGTTTTTTGTACCTTTCTGAAGGACAAGGAAAAAAAATAGACACTTCATAAAACATTGATTGTTATGATTAATTATTAATTATTATTATTCAACATCATTGTTATATGTTATTATGGATACCACATTAAATGTTATGATCAAAATGTGTTGTACATAATGTTTGATATTAAGGTATTAATTTGATTCACATGTCTTTTCTTAAAAAAAAAAAAGTGAAATGTTGGAAGTGAATGCATACGACAAACGCAAGGTTTTCTGCAGCCAATGAGTGGACACTTTTGAACTGCGCTCTGAGGCCCTGAGCCAATAGGAACGCTTCATCTACCTTTCTGTTGTTTTTTTTAATCTCCTGGCAAAGTTTTTCATTTCCGCAAGGATCCGATCAGAAGAGGACTGATGGTGTTCGAGTCGACGGCTCGTTCGGTGCAGCGTTTGTTTACGGACTGTGTTTTGTAATGGAAGGAACTTGCTGGTTTCATAACGTGGCATGTGCATGGACTTGATAAAGAAAAAAACGTTAAATAAAGTGTTCTTTTGGCTGTTTTCACCTCTTCTTTTCTCAACATGTTTGTGAAATGTTAGTCTTTCTTCTCACCCCGTAAGTGTGTGTCGTAGTTCCACTGAAATGAGAACGTTACACAGGAGAGTTGTGTAGTTTTGCACAAAGCGCTTCGGCTAACAGCGTCTAGCACTACTTCATAATGTTTTGCTGAAGGTTCTTGAGTTGTTGTTCTTTTGTTTCTTTCAATGATTGTTTTCAATGCTTTTGAGAATAAATCATCTGCCATCAGTCCACGTCAACAGAGCGCCACAGACTGAAGGCCCGTTCACACCAAAAACCATATCTATAATGATAACTGTATTAGCGTTGTTTGTTCTAAGCGTGCTGCAATTTTTTCATCTGTCCCTTTAAATACTCGAGCTCTTAAAGCAGGATGGATTCTGATTCCAACGATATTGTTTGTCATTATCGTTATAGTTGTGGTGTGGACATTTTAAACGTTTTTTATAACTATATCTTTATGGTTATGGTTATAGTTCTCGTCCTTGGTGTGAAAGAGTCTTGACTCTCTGTCAGGGTTGAGTAACATTCACACGAACAGGAAGTAGAATTAAAATATTAATTAGATTGACAGGAAAAGGAATTTGCTGAATTCCATTTTTTTTTAAATCCAACTTTTTTAAATATAAATTGAAACATTGTTCTAATGTTTCTAGATACTGTGTATGGATAATGCATACTGAAAAAATGAAATGCATTATTTAAAACTAATTTCTTTGTTAATTCTGCGTCCTGTTTGCGGTTCGGTTCATCTTCCGGTCTAAAAGTTGCTGGACTCTGACAGATTTATTGGTGATGGTGTTTTATACTTGCCTTAGTCAACCAACACCCTTACTGACGTCTCTGTTCTCTTCACTGAAGTGTGCTGGAGAAATCAAGTGTGTGTGTGTGTGTGTGTGTGTGTTGATTCAGATCACATTCACTCCTGTACTTCTGATGATGACACTGGTTCTGCTGTTTTCATTTTCTCTTCTGTACTTGCTTTTTTCCCACTGTACAAACAGGAACAAACTTTTGAAAAAAAGAAAAGAAAAAAATTAAGTTCTGTATTTGTATATACACGTGTCTGAACAACTATAAATAATAATTAAAGAAAAAAAATGCATTGCTTGGCTGGTTTATTGTGCTTGGTTTAGTCTGGGCTAGTTGTCACACTCCTGTGAATATTCTCATTACTATCTAAAACCTTACAAAAACCTCAAAAGCTTAAAATGATTTGCAATAAAAGACCATTTGGTTCTTCATATACTGTATGCAATTTCACATTCATTCAATAAGATCACAATGATTAACTAAATGTGAACAAAATGGAAGTACTGATAAAAACTGGAAAATAAATGCTTTTTTTTGACTCATGCACTCAGAAAAGCATAAAGAAAAAAACTGCACTGTATTACCGTACATTCATTTCAATTAAAAGTAACATTAGGTAGCACTGATTTTATTGAGGCCCATTAAAATGTAATGGTCAAAAACATCTGATATTCTGAGAAAAACATCTTAAAATAATGTCATGCTTTATTAAAGTAATATAATGTATTACATACAAAAGGGATTAAATATAGAACTGTATGCATTGGGATTTTATTCACAATTTACATAAAAGTGATTAAAAACAATGCACAGTAATACATAAGAAATACAAATACAATTATGTGTAATGCAAAATAAATTGATAGAGTGCAATTATTAGGATGCTGCAATGTAAGTTAATAATGGGCACAAACTGTCTATTCACAAGACTATAAAGGAACGTTTGACAAAAAAATAAATATTTTATTGCCTTTTGCATGTTAAGAAGAGATTGTTTACCTGCATGTATTTTTAGATCAAATTAAGTAAATACTACAGAAAAAAAAATAAAAAGTTTGATTAAAGGGCAAGAATAAAAAAAAAAAGTAGGCCTACATTAGTATTCAATCCAAGCTTAGAAACTAAAGCTAGAACCCATCCATCCATCCATCCATCCATCTTCTTCCGCTTATCCGGGGCCGGGTCGCGGGGGCAGCAGTCTGAGCAGAGATGCCCAGACTTCCCTCTCCCTGGACACTTCATCCAGCTCTTCCGGGGGGACACCGAGGCGTTCCCAGGCCAGCCGGGAGACATAGTCTCTCCAGCGTGTCCTAGGTCTTCCCCGGGGTCTCCTCCCAGTGGGACGTGCCCGGAACACCTCCCCGGGAAGGCGTCCAGGAGGCATCCGGAACAGATGCCCGAGCCACCTCAGCTGACCCCTCTC
Organism: Gila orcuttii; assembly: GCA_026230005.1. Taxonomy (NCBI): domain Eukaryota; kingdom Metazoa; phylum Chordata; class Actinopteri; order Cypriniformes; family Leuciscidae; genus Gila; species Gila orcuttii. The sequence goes on along the minus strand of JAPDVR010000015.1, from coordinate 42,452,782 downwards.
GATGTGGAGGAGCAGCGGCTCTACTCTGAGCTCCTCCCGAGTGACCGAGCTTCTCACCCTATCTCTAAGGGATCGGCCAGCCACCCTGCGGAGAAAGCTCATTTCGGCCGCCTGTATCCGGGATCTTGTCCTTTCGGTCATGACCCAAAGCTCATGACCATAGGTGAGAGTAGGAACGTAGATTGACCGGTAAATCGAGAGCTTTGCCTTACGGCTCAGCTCCTTCTTCACCACAACAGACCGGTACATCGACCGCATTACTGCAGAAGCTGCACCGATCCGTCTGTCAATCTCCCGTTCCATCCTTCCCTCACTCGTGAACAAAACCCCAAGATACTTAAACTCCTCCACTTGAGGAAGGATCTCTCCACCAACCTGAAGTGAGCAAGCCACCCTTTTCCGACTGAGGACCATGGCCTCGGATTTGGAGGTGCTGATTTTCATCCCAGCCGCTTCACACTCGGCTGCAAACCGTCCCAGTGCATGCTGAAGGTCCTGGTGTGAAGGGGCCAACACGACAACATCATCCGCAAAAAGCAGAGACAAAATCGCGTGGTCCCCAAACCTGACACCCTCCGGCCCCTGGCTGCGCCTAGAAATTCTGTCCATAAAAACTATGAACAGAACCGGCGACAAAGGGCAGCCCTGCCGGAGTCCAACATGCACCGAGAAGAAGTCTGACTTACTACCGGCAATGCGAACCAAGCTCCTGCTTCGGTCATACAGGGACCGGACAGCCCTTAGCAAAGGACCCCGGACCCCATACTCCCGGAGCACCCTCCACAGGCCGCCGCGAGGGACACAGTCGAATGCCTTCTCCAAATCCACAAAGCACATGTGGACTGGTTGGGCAAACTCCCATGAACCCTCCAGCACCCTGTAGAGAGTATAGAGCTGGTCCAGTGTTCCACGGCCTGGACGAAAACCGCACTGTTCCTCCTGTATCCGAGGTTCCACTATCGGCCGTATTCTCCTCTCCAGTACCCTGGCATAGACTTTCCCAGGGAGGCTGAGAAGTGTGATCCCCCTGTAGTTGGAACACACCCTCCGGTCCCCCTTCTTAAAAAGAGGGACCACCACCCCGGTCTGCCATCCCAGAGGCACTGTCCCCGACCGCCACGCGATGCTGCAGAGGCGCGTCAGCCAAGACAGCCCCACAACATCCAGAGACTTGAGGTACTCAGGGCGGATCTCATCCACCCCCGGTGCCTTGCCACCGAGGAGTTTCTTGACTACCTCGGTGACCTCAGCTAGGGTGATGGACGAGTCCACCTCTGAGCCCTCAGCCTCTACTTCCTCAATAGAAGACGTGACGGCGGGATTGAGGAGATCCTCGAAGTATTCCTTCCACCGTCCGACGACATCCCCAGTTGAGGTCAACAGCCGCCCACCTCCACTGTAAACAGCGTTGGTAGTGCATTGTTTCCCTCTCCTGAGGCGCCGGACAGTTTGCCAGAATCTCTTCGAGGCCAGCCGATAGTCCTTCTCCATGGCCTCACCGAACTCCTCCCAGGCCCGAGTTTTTGCCTCCACAACCACCCGGGCTGCAGTCCGCTTGGCCTGCCGGTACCCGTCAGCTGCCTCAGGAGTCCCACAAGCCAACCAGGCCCGATAGGACTCCTTCTTCAGCTTGACGGCATCCTTTACTTCCGGTGTCCACCACCGGGTTCGGGGATTGCCGCCTCGACAGGCACCGGAGACCTTACGGCCACAGCTCCTAGCAGCCGCTTCGACAATGGAGGTGGAGAACATGGTCCACTCAGACTCAATATCTCCAACCTCCCTCGGGATCCGGTCGTGGCTCCGCCGGAGGTGGGAGTTGAAGATCTCTCTGACAGGAGACTCGGTCAAACGTTCCCAGCAAACCCTTACAGTACGCTTGGGTCTGCCGAGTCTGTCCAGCCTCCTCCCCCGCCATCGGATCCAACTCACCACCAGGTGGTGATCAGTTGACAGCTCCGCTCCTCTCTTCACCCGAGTGTCCAAGACATACGGCCGCAGGTCAGATGAAACGACCACAAAGTCGATCATCGACCTGCGACCTAGGGCGTCCTGGTGCCACGTGCACTGGTGGACACCCTTATGCTTGAACATGGTGTTCGTTATGGACAAACTGTAACTAGCACAGAAGTCCAATAACTGAACACCGCTCGGGTTCAGGTCGGGGGGGCCGTTCCTCCCAATCACGCCCCTCCAGGTGTCACTGTCGCTGCCCACGTGAGCGTTGAAGTCCCCCAGTAGAACGACGGAGTCCCCAGTCGGAGCACTTTCCAGCACTCCTCCCAGAGACCACAAGAAGGCCGGGTACTCTGCACTGCCGTTTGGCCCGTAGGCACACACGACAGTGAGAGACCTATCCCCGACCCGTAGGTGCAGGGAAACGACCCTCTCGTTCACCGGAGTAAACTCCAACACATGGCGGCTGAGCTGGGGGGCTATAAGCAAACCCACACCAGCCCGTCGCCTCTCACCAAGGGCAACTCCAGAGTGGTGAAGAGTCCATCCTCTCTCAAGGAGTGTGGTTCCAGAGCCCAAGCCGTGCGTAGAGGTGATCCCGACTATCTCTAGTCGGAACCTCTCAACCTCACGCACCATCTCAGGCTCCTTCCCCGCCAGCGAGGTGATGTTCCACGTCCCTAAGGCTAGTTTCCGTGTCCAGGGATCGGGTCGTCGAGGTCTCCGCCTTCGACTGCCACCCGATCCTCTCTGCACCGGCCCCTTACGGCTCTTCCTGCAGGTGGTGAGCCCACGGGAAGGCGGTCCCACGTCACTCCTTCGGGCTGAGCCCGGCCGGACCCCGTGGGAAGAGGCCCGGCCACCAGGCGCTCGCATACGAGCCCCAACCCCGGGCCTGGCTCCAGGGTGGGGCCCCGGCTGCGCCATACCGGGCGACGTCACGGTCCTTGGATGTTTGTCCATCATAAGGGGATTTTGAACCGCTCTTAGTCAGACCCGTCGCCTAGGACCTGTTTGCCTTGGGAGACCCTACCAGGGGCATATAGCCCCAGACAACATAGCTCCTAGGGTCATTCGGGTACTCAAACCCCTCCACCACGTTAAGGTGGCAGTTCAAGGAGGGGAAGCTAGAACTTATAAGTATATTTTTCTTGGAATTGTTTGTTATGTTTACAACGATTCTTTAAGTATCAAAGTTATAAAATTAAGTAAAACCTACTCAACTTTCTGATACTGCTGTTCCCATCATGCACTGGGGCATGAATAATGAATACGGATTAATAACCTGTTTAATTGTTGCACTTGTTGTTAGGTTTAGTAATGCAATTTGTGACATGGAGTAAATTTTTTCCTCAAAATGGCATCCATACTCATAAACTATTGATTGTAACCGTCATTATGTATTGAGATCTCTGTGTTCGGTTGTGTATTTCCTTCCTGTGTTGTGTAGTTATGTCTTACAAAGTGTAACATGAAATCTACTGTGTTGTTTACTTAGATGTTTTTTAAGTTTAGCATGCAGTACACTTTAAAAGCATGGCTTAATTTTTTTTAAGTAAAATTTACAAACAAAGATTGAGTAAAATTTACTTCAAACGGAGTATTGCAAAGTAAAGTAGAAATTCCTCAACAAACTCGAACTGGCCAAGTTCAATTTACTGTAACACTTTACAATAAGGTCTCATTTGTTAATGTACCGTATTAACTAACATGAACTAACAATGAGCAATACATCTGTTATTTATTCATCTTTGTTAATGTTAGTTAATAAAAATACAGCTGTTCATTGATTGTTCATGTTAGTGCATTAACTATACAACTTTTGATTTTAATAATGTATTAGTAAATGTTGAAATTAACAGTAACTTAGATTAATAAATGCTGTAGAAATATTGTTCATTCACTTACACCTTAATTTAAGGTGTCTTTGTTACACTGTAATTATGTATTTAAGTACTGAGTAATAATAAATAACTACATACTAGGGTTTGGTTTGTTTTAGGGTTCGTTACATGTAATAATGCATCATTTATAACTATAGTACATGTAACATATAACAATGACACTGTAAAATAGTGTTACCGTTCATTCTTAGTTCATGTCAACTAATGAAACCTTATTGTAAAGTGTTACCAATTTACTTATTCTCTTTGATAATTTTGCACAACTTAAGTAGATTTTACTTAATTCCATACATGTGAAAACGTGTTAATTTTACTTATTTTAAAGGGAAACACTTACAACGTTAACATTAATTAATGCATCAATTAACATGAACAATTACAGCATTTATCTTTGTTAATGTTATTTAATAAAAATGTTCACAGTACTTCACAGTGCATTACCTAATGTTAACATATGCAACTTATAATACTTAATGCTGTAGAAGTGTTGTTGTTCATGTTAACTAGTGTATTTAACTAATGTATTTTACAAATGAAACCTAAAGTGTTACGGTCATCAAATATCAACATTCTCCTGCAGGGCCGCTAACAGTGATGAACGGCTGGTAAAGATGAATCTGATTATTATCTGTTCAGCGTGTGTGTGTGTGTGTGTGTGTGTGTGTGTGTGTGTGTGTGTGTGTGTGTCTCTGATGACATCATCAGATAGCGTGACCAGCGTTTACGTTCACGTCTCACGGGCTCTTTGACCCGCGGGTCATAAATTTGATTCTAATGATTTTGTCATTCCGTTCAAACAATAACTCTCAAGCACACGCTTTTATTTGACCGTTGATTTATGCCTTTAATACTTTGATGGCAAAAATAGTTTAACTCCACTCCGTAATGATGCGGGGAATGAAATACTGGCTCAATTCATTTTTCAGATTTAATTAGTTTATTTTATAGCGCTATCCACCAGCATTGTGTAAATATATATGAGGAATATGTGGCAGTGCAGAACGCATTGAGAGGAATATGTTTTATAGTTGATTTCCTGTGAAATAAATGTTTGAATTATTCATGAGCCTTTCATAACTTTAATCATATTCTTAGGCCAGTTATTAAAGACAGCTCACCCATCGTTCAACCTTCATTTGAAATCTCATGCTTAAAAAACTAGATAATTAGATAATTTTCTAAATTACATCTCATCTAAAACATCTATTTACCTTCATTTTTGTTATTCAAAGATGAATAATTTAATGCAATCATGTCAACAGAACTAATTTTGTTCAGAAATCTTAGCAGGTTACAATCATTCAAATCCACAGCTAAAGAAAACAAACATTTGCGTTATTATACTTTAGACACATTTTAATATTGTTGCAATTTCTGAAACCATTTGATGGTTTGGTAATACTTTACAAAATGATCCCATACATTAATGCATTAACATCAACTATTGTAAGTTCATCTCAGCTCAGCTCCATTGACTAATATTAACACATACTATTTTTGTTTTAATATTGTATTAGTAAATGTTGAAATCGATATGAACTAAGATTAATAAACATGTTAGTTCGGGTTAAAGGGGTCCTATTTAGCTTTTTTCCATGTTTTTCTATAGTAAGCACTGTTTCTGAACTCCTGAAACGCCTCCACTGAACGAACACGTCGCAATATTCCTCATTTAAATAATTGATATGTAGAATAAAGGGGCGGGGCCTGATTTAGTTAGTTAGTAGTGTGTTAAACTGGCGGTTATAGAAAGGGGCGGGACATTTACCAAACACACTCAAAGTGCTCGACCAATCACAACACACTGCTTCAGCCGACCAATCAGAGCACAGTGTGCTTTTAGAAGGCGAGGCTTCATAGAGACAGGAAGTAAACAGAGCGTTACTGACAGACTGGGAAGAGAGGAGCCGCAACAATGGAGAATATGAGGAAATAATGCATGCAAACCTGTTCTAGTAGAGCCCGAAAACAACACCAAGACTTTGTAAAAGGTTATAATAGGTCGTCTTTAACTAATGTATTACTAATGTTACCAAGTGGAACCTTGTAAAGTGTTACCGATGGTTTAATAGACTTCATATAGTGAATGCAGACAGAAGTAACAACAACACTGAACAGGACCGTTCTGACACTAGGACTAAACAGCTCAACAACGGTAATGTTAATATTACAGTGAAACATAAACCAATATGTAGACAAATGCAATAATGTTACGTTGAGATTAGATCATTCAGGAAATACCAAAAAGCCACAGAAGCACCAATGAGAGCGGTTCGTCAAACAGACACACGGACAGCTGATCTATGAGCACATCACATGTGCCAGATCAACCTCACAGCAGATGTGAGTTATGACGGGGACTTTATGTAACGTGAATCTTACCCAAAAGCCTGTCATATGGAGCGGTTTGCTTTCTTCTAAGTTGGGTGGATGAGAAAACGCCGGCCAGGAGTGATGAAAGGATGAGAACAGAGAACCGATCACTGATTATTATCATCTTTTCTTGAACTGGGGATAGTTTAATTTTTTAATATTGTTTATCCAACTATTTTTATTTGACTGCCGCATTCTTTGACAATACAAATGTACAATAAAGCACACTGAACTGAATGCTGAACACATTTTATAATGTCAGATCAAAATAGCAAGAATATATATATATATATAAACATGCACGTTACAGTTCAAAAGTTCAGTAAGATTGTTTTTGAGAGAAGTCTCTTCTGCTCACGAGGCTGCATTTTATTTGATCAAAAATACAGTAAAAACTATGAATATTATTACAATTTAAAATAACTGTTTTCTATGTGAATATATTATAAAATGTATGGGTTTTCATGTTTCATGTGGACTTTCCATATGATTTTTATACTGTACAAACTGAATAAAAACAGTAAACTGTGGTAACTTGATATTACCACCACTGCCATACAATAATAATATTACAAAATGAGAAAGTTTCTGAAAGATTTTGGTGTTTTCGTATCACATACGTTATTTGTGATTGACCCTAGGAGGTTCAGGGGTCAGAAGGTCAGGAATGACAGCAGCGTGAGGTCAAGAGTCTGAAGCGTCCTGGAGATTATTCAGGGAATCTCGGCACTGCAATGAGGTTTTGAATTTCTCCCTTCAGGACATCAGGAGATCTCTTCACCGCACACGCTTCAAGAACTAATCTGAGGGAGAAACCTCAATAATGTGTGAGTGAGTCCGGCTGAAACTCCTGTCGTTGGTGAAGCTTCATGCTAATGCTAGGAGATTACAAGATTACAGGACGCTCACAACACTTATTAGCTTTCCTTTTTCAAAGAGCAACTGAATCTCAAAGAGCAATATCAAGTGCATAATCATACCAAGACATCAAACTAAATTATACTGGCATGGATTTCAGAAGTCAAATCTTGACATTCAGATTTGTTTCATCCAATGGCCTGTTTTTACAAATCTTATGAAATGCCATCAGTGTCTTGAGGCTTTAAAGGAAGCCTTAGGAAAACAGATCTGGAATAACGATTAGTGTTTAATCATGACCTTCATAACAAATATTTGGGTCACTTCTATTTCCCTACAATTAATGTTCAGGAATCCCAAAACAAGAATTCATAAATTCAAACCAGCTGTCAGACAGTAAACCAGTGTTATTTTCACTATCATCAGACACTGTTATAGTTTTCGCTAATATTTTATATTAGTTTCGATTTTCATATTTCCTTCTGTTTTTATTTTAAACAGTTAAAATTATTAGCAATTTAGTTTTTTTCTTTATCATTTTTACATTTGTTTAAATAGGTACAAAATACATTTGTTTAAAAATTTGTGCAAAATTTTTCAAAAATACGAAGGAAAAACGTTTCAGTTTTTAGTAAGTCGTTGTCGTGTAAACATACCATTAGTTAACTATAAGTTTAACTTTTAGTTGACTAGAATAGGTTTTCAGATGAGATTACATAAGGTCTAAATTCGTGTTCCCTTTCGTAGTCACTCCGAGTTACGTCGAGTGACGGAGAATGGGGGTTTCGCCTAGAAAGCCAATCATCTTCGAGTATTACAAAACGAGCCTATGGCAATGAAATGCCATGGGTCTGCGGAATTTGCATAGCGTATCTCCGCCCCACCGCGTGGGTATAAAAGGAGGAACGCCGGCAAAGGCAGATCATGTTTTCGCTTTGGAGCCAAGAAACTTCTCTTCACTCCACAAGCCAAATCCTGAGTTTCAGTGACTTCTCTTCGAGACGAGCGAGCTCTCCGGTGTTGGTGTGACGGCGGTACCCAGCGAGTTCACATTGCCTGCGGTCTGTGCAGTGATCTGCCAGTTGGTGTGTTTCTCCCTGGTCGCCTCAGCATCGCTGAGCTTTTTTCCTCTCTAAAAGAGCTGCACGTGGCACGTCTTTTTAAAGATGTCTCGCCCGTGTTCTTCTGGGTGGGGTCGATTCCTGTCTTCCTTTGATGGGCACAATCGCTGCTTTGCGTGTCTGGGCTTAGAGCACGCTAAAGCAGCGCTTGTGGATGACTCATGTTCCTTCTGTGGGAACATGACCATCGCAACACTAAGGTCGAGACTCAATGATCTCATTCGAGAGAGAGTCCCCTCATCCACACCCCGATCTACACCCTCCTCGAGAGGTGGTACTTCGGCTGGTGGACAGGGTGACTTGAGGGTGACGGTGTGGAACAAAAATCCGACGATACGTCCTCGGACCACGCCCCCCTCTGCAGTGTTGCAACCCGCGAGCGCCGCGGTGATTTTACCGGGTCCATCCATTGATGCCCCGCATATTTCATTCGGCGCTCCAGAGGATGACTCGATGTCGATCACGGCATCACAAGGTGGGCAAGAGTCATCGGGAAGTGACGATGCGGCTGCGTTGCCTCCTTCTGGAGTTCCAGCGTTGCCCGTATCAGATCCCGAGATGACCGCCATCCTCTCCCGAGCCGCCGCGAGCATCGGGCTCGAGTGGAACCCTCCACCCTGCCCCGAGCGCTCGCGGCTGGATGATTGGTTTTTGGGCGCGGCTGCCGCCTCTCGGCCGCAGCCAACCCCAATACCTTTCTTCCCGGAAGTGCATGAGGAGCTGACGAAATCATGGAAGGCTCCCTTGACCTCCCGTGCACGTTCGTCGGCTTTCTCCGCCTTTCCCCCCCTCGATGGGGCGGTCGCCCATGGGTACACTGGGGTTCCCCCGGTTGAACGCTCTGTTGCGATGCAATTGTGTCCTCAGGGTGCTTCATATCGTGGTAATCCTAAGCACCCGTCCAAGGCCTGTAGGCTTTCGTCCTCCCTTGTGGCGAAGTCTTACAAGGCTGCAGGACAGGCGGCCGCCGCTCTGCATGCGATGAGCACCTTACAGGTCTACCAGGCCCAGCTGCTCAGAGATATGCACGAGGGCGGGACTGACCCAGGGCTCTTTGATGAGCTGCGTGCCGCCACTGACCTCGCTCTCCGAGCGACGAAAGAGGCTTCACGCTCCCTGGGTCAGGTGATGGCCACTTCGGTGGTCCAGGAGCGTCACCTGTGGCTGAACCTGGCTGATATGCGGGACGCCGAGCGCTCTCGTCTGCTCGACGCCCCCATATCCCAGGCCGGCCTCTTCGGCGGAACGGTCGAGGACTTTGCCCAGCAGTTCTCAACCGCACAGAAGCAGTCTGAGGCTATCAAGCATATTCTGCCCCGACGGCCCGCTGCTGCCTCCACCCAGCCGTCGGTTCAGAAGCCTCAGCCTGCTCGCCACCGAGGGCGCCCTCCTGTCGCTCCCTCCCCTCCCGCACGGCCCCAGCAGCAGCCTTCACCCGGGCCGCGTCGTGGAGGAGGCCGCAGGAAGGCCCGCTAAACGCCAGGCTAAGCGGCGCTCCTGAGACGGGCTGCTCAGTGATGGTTCCGGTTCTTCCCCAGGAGGTGGTTGCAGGCCCCCTCCTTCCCCCGGCGGAGGGCCGGGGGAGAATCTTTTGTTTTCCCGCTGCTCACCCACGGGTGGGCGGTACCCTAAAACTGTTAAAGAAAGAACCGACACTTCCATCACTGAGCACACAGAGCCGGCTGACAGTGTGCGACGCCTCCGGGCCTCGCTGCTCTCATCCCCCTCTGTCACAGAGTTCTCGGACAGCAGTGTGCGCCGCCTCCGGGCCTCGCCACTCCTGTCCCCCTCTGTTCCAGAGGGCGCAGACGACAGTGCGTGCCGTCTTCGGACCACACCGCTCTCGTCCCCCTCTGTCGCCAGCCCCCTGGCAGAGCAGACCCCCGTGGAACGCTGGTCCTTCCCTGGTCTCCTCTGTCAGGGCGCGGAGCCTGACCACGCCCCCGCACAGGCCCGCTATGCCACCCTCGCCGGGGCCGGTCACTCCGCTTCGCTGCCCCTCCGGGGGGACGTCTGTCGTTCGCATGACCCCGCTGGTTCAGTTTCTGGCAGCTTGGTTAGAGCTCCCCAGCCTGTCCCGCTGGGTCGCCCGAACGATCAGGCGCGGCTATGCGATTCAGTTCGCTCGGTCTCCTCCCCGCTTCAGCGGAGTCCGCTTCACTATGGTCGGTGGCAATGCCCCCATCATGCGAGCGGAGGTTGCCACCCTGCTGGCAAAGGGTGCAATCGAGACTGTCCCTCCAGCCGAGATGAGGTCGGGGTTTTACAGCCCGTACTTCATCGTCCCCAAGAAAACCGGTGGGTTACAACCGATCCTGGACCTGCGCGTCCTGAACCGCTCCCTTCACAGGCTGCCGTTCAGGATGCTCACGGCCAAACGCATTTTCGAGTGCGTGCGGCCGCAGGATTGGTTTGCAGCGATAGACCTGAAGGACGCCTACTTTCATGTCTCCATCTTACCTCGACACAGACCGTTCCTTCGGTTTGCTTTCGAGGGGCAGGCATATCAGTACGCGGTTCTCCCATTCGGGTTGGCTCTGTCTCCTCGCGTCTTTACGAAGGTCGTCGAGGCAGCCCTTGTTCCCCTACGCGAACACGGGGTTCGCATCCTGAACTATCTCGACGACTGGCTGATTCTAGCCCACTCTCGAGCTCAGGTTTGCGAACACAGAGACCTTGTGCTCCGGCACCTAGCCCGTCTGGGCCTTCGGGTCAACTGGGAGAAGAGCAAACTCAGCCCCGTGCAGAGGATCTCTTTTCTCGGTATGGAGATCGACTCGGTCGCCATGTCCGCGCAGCTTACGAGCGAGCGCGCACACTCACTGCTGACTTGTCTGCGTCAGTTCGAGGGCAAGAGTGCGGTCCCACTGAAATTATTTCAGAGGCTCCTGGGGCATATGGCATCTGCAGCCGCGGCAACGCCGCTTGGATTGCTTCATATGAGACCGCTTCAGCTGTGGCTTCGCGATCGAGTCCCGAGGTGGGCATGGCATCACGGCACGCTCCGAGTCCCAGTGACTCCGACCTGCCGTCAGTTCTTCACCCCGTGGAGGAACCTCAGTTTTCTACGGGCCGGAGTCCCCCTAGAACGAGTTTCCAGGCATATTGTTGTCTCCACAGATGCCTCTTCCACGGGCTGGGGCGCCATGTGCAACGGACATGCTGCCGCGGGCTCCTGGACAGGACCCCAGTGCCTTCTGCATGTCAATTGCCTCGAGTTGCTGGCAGTACGCCTTGCCCTGCACCGTTTCCACACGCTGCTCAAGGGTCAACACGTGCTAGTCCGTTCAGACAATACCGCAACAGTAGCGTACATCAACCGTCAAGGTGGTCTACGCTCCCGCCGTATGTCGCAACTCGCTCGCCGCCTCCTCTTATGGAGTCAGAAGCACCTGAGGTCCCTTCGTGCTATCTACATTCCGGGCGATCGGAACCTTGCAGCCGACGAGCTGTCTCGGCTCCGTCCTATCCCTGGCGAATGGCGACTCCATCCCCAGTCGGTCCAGCTGGTTTGGGATCAGTTCGGGGACGCACAGGTAGACCTGTTTGCCTCCCAAGACTCATCCCATTGCGCCCTGTATTACTCCCTGACCGAGGGTACTCTCGGCACGGATGCACTGGCGCACAGCTGGCCGCGGGGCCTACGCAAATATGCGTTTCCCCCAGTGAGCCTTCTCGCACGAACTCTGTGCAAGATCAAGGAGGACGAGGAGCAGGTCACTCTGGTTGCGCCGTACTGGCCCACCAGGACCTGGTTCTCCGAACTAGTACTCCTCGCGACAGCACCTCCTTGGCCAATTCCTCTGAGAGAGGACCTCCTCTCTCAGAGACGGGGCACCCTTTGGCACCCTCGTCCCGATCTTTGGAGACTCCACGTGTGGCTCCTCGACGGGACGAGGCAGGTTTGAGTACCCTGTCACCTGCGGTGGCGGCTACCATCACTTCCGCTAGAGCTTCGTCCACGAGACATCTTTATGCGTTGAAGTGGAACCTCTTCGTTAACTGGTGCTCTTCTCGCCGAGAAGACCCCTGGAGATGCCTGATCAGGGTCGTGCTTTCCTTCCTGCAAGATGGGCTGGAGCGAAGGCTGTCTCCCTCCACCCTGAAGGTGTATGTGGCCGCTATAGCTGCATTTCACGAAGCAGTTGATGGTAAGTCTCTGGGAAAGCACGACCTGATCATCAGGTTCCTGAGAGGGGCGAGGAGACTGAATCCTCCTCGTCCTCCTCTCGTTCCCTCTTGGGACCTCTCAGTGGTGTTGAATGCCCTGCAGAGGGCTCCCTTCGAGCCTCTGCAATCAGTGGAGCTTAAGTTCCTGTCTATGAAGACAGCGCTCCTGGTTGCACTGGCCTCCATTAAGAGGGTAGGGGACCTGCACGCATTCTCCGTTGACGAAGCGTGCCTGGAATTCGGGCCGGCTTACTCTCACGTGATCCTGAGACCCCGGCCTGGATATGTGCCCAAGGTTCCTACCACTCCCTTCCGGGACCAGGTGGTGAACCTGCAAGAGCTGCCCCTGGAGGAGGCAGACCCAGCCTTGGCACTGCTCTGTCCAGTACGCGCTCTCTGCGCTTACGTAGACAGGACGCGGTGTTTCAGGACCTCAGACCAGCTCTTTGTCTGTTATGGTGGGAGACTGAAGGGAAAGGCTCTCTCAAAGCAGAGGTTGTCTCACTGGATAGTGGACGCCATTGCTTTGGCTTACCAACAGCAAGGCCGACCGTGCCCCCTTGGTGTGACAGCCCACTCCACCCGGAGTGTGGCTTCCTCTTGGGCTCTAGCGCATGGCGCCTCGCTGGCAGACATCTGTAGAGCTGCAGGCTGGGCGACACCTAACACATTCGCCAGATTCTATAATCTCCGAGTGGAGCCAGTGTCCTCCCATGTACTCGCTTCAACCAGCTAGTTCAGGACCCGCTCAGGTGTCTTCGCTTGCTCGCCATTCCACTCCACGGACTGGATACGTGCGATTTATTTCCTCAGGTGAGCCTTCCCTTCGGAAGCCCTGAGTTCCTCCAGCACTGTTGACTGTATCTATTGCTTGTGCGTCGGCTAGGTGCCTCCGTGTGCATGGTTCCTCCCCAGTAACCCCCACATGTGTTTTCCACTGTAAGCCTCTTTGAGCATGTGTCTTTCCCTCGGCAAGCCACCCTGCCACCCCTGGAGTTGAAAAGTTGCCACCCCACGGGCTGGTTACTCCAGTGTTCTTCCATATGAAGCCTTCGGGCCATATGTGTATTCCTAAGTCCTCCCTACGGGTAGGCATGCTGCGGCATATCTCCTCTGAGATATGCTCCCCAGTGTACCTTGGTATTCCTGTGTTAAGTAGGACTCCTTCGTCCGTGCCAGTATCACGACAGGGGGATCAGACTTTCACAGGGCACTGGAAGACAGCTGTGAAGGTGGCGTGATTACACGGGGACCCCCATTCTCCGTCACTCGACGTAACTCGGAGTGACTACGAAAGGGAACGTCTCGGTTACAGATGTAACCCTCGTTCCCTGAGTAGGGAACGGAGACGTTACGTCTCCCTGCCACTTCCGCTGTACCGCTGGGTAGACGCCTGAGTTCAGTCTCGGCTCCTCAGCGAAGACATGATCTGCCTTTGCCGGCGTTCCTCCTTTTATACCCACGCGGTGGGGTGGAGATACGCTATGCAAATTCCGCAGACCCATGGCATTTCATTGCCATAGGCTCGTTTTGTAATACTCGAAGATGATTGGCTTTCTAGGCGAAACCCCCATTCTCCGTCACTCGACGTAACGTCTCCGTTCCCTACTCAGGGAACGAGGGTTACATCCGTAACCGAGACGTTTTGTTCTATCCTCTAAAAAAATCTATTTTTCATCTCTAAATTTCACTTTTTCCATTATCACAGAGAAACTGCCTCGACAGCCATTAACTGTTTCACACTCTTAAAATCACCTAAAATCAACCACTATTTATAAAGCACCATCTACTCTGAGAGTCATTGGCTGAGCCAGCGTGTGGCCTGAAACTCCCACTGACTTCTCACGAGGCTACAAATACAGCAAATTCTGATAAAAGACGAGTTGTGAACTTTTATTGAAGCCCATTAAGCAGAGAGTGTGGTGTGTGTTGGGCTGGTGTGTGACAGAAGGATTTCTCATCGAGTGCTGGAGCGTGTGCTCGTCAATGAACTGCGTGTGGTATAATGAAAAACAGCATCCATTTACTGAGTCCTAATCCAGAATGAATTTGGGAGAAATAGAAAATGCATGGAAACCATTAGAGTACCAGCCTTATAAAGGATGTTTTCATGTTTCTCAGCATTGAACATTCAATCTCTCTGCGTTGTGTTCCAATCATTTTGACCCAGAGAGGATTTCCTTTTTTCACAAAAATGCTAGTTAAAGTTATTGCATTGGATATTACAGTGTATAAAAACTTCCTGATATATATACACACAATTTTTTTGTTTTGTTTTTACACTTTTGGCTTTTTCCTACCTGTTACACTTGTGGTGTCAAAAATGACCGGCAAAAAATGCCTTATAAATCTCTCATTATGCAAGAGATTTACAAGCCAAGCCACATTTTCAACCTGGAACACCAAATTAGGTAAAAGATTTTCAGCACAAGTTCAGAGGTTTTATGTTTATTGCAATTATTATGGGAATAAGAGCTTCTGTCAAGAATGTGGTTTGCCCTGTTTCTTCGTTTTTTTGTTTTGTTGAGCACTGTGAAGTACGCTGTGTTTGCTGTTTTTAAATGTGCTATATACATAAAAAAAACTTGAAACTCGAAAGGGAATTTAAAAAAAGTGATATGCAGAATAGCCTTTGATTTGTCATTATTCAATTTATGTTAAAGGGGCATTTGGCAACTCTAGCCATTTCTTCGTCACCATTCTCACCAGAACAGGTTATTTAACCATCCAAATGATTTCTAAATGGTTTTATTAAGTTGAAATAGTTGCCGAATGCCCCTTTAATAGCATATTCAACATATTTTTTTATTTAATTACACTGGGCAATTGCTTTCGTTTTTTGCAACTCAGTTGCATTGCAACCAGTCTGTTGTATTCGTCAAGTCTGACAAGTCAAGTCTAGTCTAATCTAGTCAAGTCAAGTCTGACAAGTCAAGTAAAGACAAGTCAAGTAAAGACAAGTCTGACAAGACAAGTCAAGTCACCTTTATTTATATAGCACTTTTTACAATACAGATTGTTTCAAAGCAGCTTTACAGAGATAACAGGAAAATAATGCAACAAAGTTTGTTTCTGCTGTACAGAAGATCTAGTAGAAAATAGCGTCATCAAATGACCGTGATTGGGTGATTTTGTGAAAGAGTGTGAAACAGTTAATGACTGTCGAGGCAGTTTCTCTGTGATAATGGAAAAAGGGAAATTTAGAGATGCTCTATTGATGAAAAACGCTGCCATTTTGATTTTGAAGTAGAAAATAGCATCATAGTCCAGCTTAAGTAAGTTAGGTGATGGTTCATTTTTGTTGTAAAAAAGTTATTAATTTAGTTCATTTATCTATACAGCCGCTCTGGAGAAAACAGTGATGTCATCGTCCAGCTCAGTTCAGTTTCATATAATGGTGTCAACGCAGCAGATCAATAATATTGTTGAATATTAAATGTCCCCAACTAAACACGCCAAAAGCCAAAGGCGACAGTGGCAAGGAACCAAATCTCCATCAGTGACAGAATGGAGAAAAAACCTTGTAAGAACCCAGACTCAGTCACTCAGTTCTCCTCTGGCCAACGAATGAACAGTGTATATGATTATGATTCAGGCAGCATTACAGGTCAGAGGTCAGATTGGATCAGAACATTTAGAGTATTTATCCAGTTCTCGTCTCCTCAAACTGCCAGCTGTCATTGAAAATGAATGACTTCCAGTCACTTAGTCAGTGCAAACGGCTGTCAGTGTGAACACACCTCGAGTTGGTGATCGCATGCGACGCGAGCAACAGCGACCCTTGGCAATGAGACAAAGTCACAACCGGCATGGGTTTAATTGCTGTCACGTATTTAACGGCTCTGTGTGAGTTGTGATGGCAACTCTGGGTCACCTTCATTCACCGCGGTAAATCAGAGGCTGAGGGTGTGAATGCACAAACACAGCTCCTGTTATTTATTTATTTTTTGTTAACAACTGTTTATTGAGTTTTCTTTTTTTTTTAAGGTCAAGAAATACAAGGATACAAAGCAAAAAGCAACTATACAAATCTGGAACAGATCCCACCCCTGGAAGCCTTCAAGAATATACAAATAAGAAAAAATAAAAAAATTACATAGATGTTTAAAAAGTTGACACAATATCGAAAGCAGCATGCCATAAATTCACAGTCTTGACATCGGATCCATGAATACGAGAAGTTGATAGTCCCATCGATATAATGTCCAACAGAGACACTGTCCATGTTCGTCTGCCATTGTGTGAGGAGGATTCCAGCGGTTAATGTCGTCATGAAACTGAAGTTGAGATTGTCCTTTTTTCCTTAATGTGACGTAAATCCGAGTGAAACAGCTTCTGAAATTAGAAAAAAATGTAGGGCGGGGCTTGATTTCGTCCTTCGGGAATTGATTGGATCGTTGGAGGTTGGGCGTTGCTAACAAAATGGAGGCAGATTTGAATGCCAGTTTACAGTCAGTTGTGGAGGATTTCTCTCCACGCCCTCTAGTAATAGTTTTTGACCGGAAGAGAAGAGAAGTCGTTTCGAGGGGGAGGGAAGGGTAACGTATTTGATTAAAGATTATAAGGGTAAATGAATTTAAAAAAATTAATGAAGTGCACAGATAAATCATTTATAATAAACACTACAATATTACGTATAAAAATACGAATGGTAAATTTTGATTTCATGACGACTTTAAAGCTACAATATATAATTTTTTTCCGCCGCTAGGGGTCGCAAACTTCTTACAATAGCAAATGCGTAGATTTATGATGCAGTGATAAGCTGAATGATGGGACTTGCTGTCAAGCTGATGGATCTAATAATGTTTATGGATGAGTGAAAACATTCATGTTTTTTAACATTACAGTGGTGTGAAGCAGGTCGTGATTGCTAATAAGAGACCGATATCTCACGCGAGTCCCACGGATATAAAGGAATAAGGACATTTAATTCTACCGAACTAACGTTACCCGCAAGTGCTGGATTACTCACATGGGTCCGTTTATTAGACGAATTAAACTTTTGAGGTATCGCAGCGCGTCTAACGTTACACTATCACACTAAACAGCATTTAAATGTGTGTTGAAAGTTATAATGTTATTCTATGTGTTAGTTTGTTTGCTATATGAAACTAGCAGTAAGCTAGATCAACATTACAATAACATACTGATCATTTTCTAACATTTTATCATGTTGAGCTATATAATATTGATTTGTTTTATTTATTGTTAATATTGATTTTATTTACTGTACATTGGCTCACCTGTCTAATAAAGCACATGCAAGAGCGGTGTCGCTGTCAAGTCGTAACTCGTGAAGCTCTGTCGAGTCGAAGGTAGTCGCGGACGCTAGCTCTCGGCATCTCAAAAAGGCCACGCCGTTATTTATCCTTATTTTAGTTCTCCTTTTTTGTCCCAAAGTCTGCTTCCCATGGTCGATAACGTTTGAACCAAACAAGAACAGCGTGCCGCTAAACGTTACGCACTACGCAGTTGTCCACGTCTGTCGCCATGGTTAAGTCATGGCTACGGCAGTACGAGCGGAAACCGAGGATAGCGCGGATATTACGTCGTTGACAGGCGACATTTATTTCCGGGACGGACAATTATTTAAAATTGGAATTTCTCTAAAATAAAAAATCTTTGGAGACTTTTGGGATATTGTAAGTACACAACTGCAGGAAATATATCACACTGTGCAATTGATTTTTGGATATTTTATTACAAAATTCTTACATATTGTACCTTTAACAAAAACATTTTTATAACTTTGTTGAATGGATAAAGTAAGGTCCCAAAAATCGTTAAAAAAATGGAGTACCTCCTGTTATTTTTAAGGCACGTTCAATGCACTTTTTTTGAGCACATACAATGCACTATAGGTTGATTCCAGTATGCACACTAACACATGAACAGACAAAAAAACACTGAGTAAACGTGCATCTTAAGGGTATTTCCCAAAGAGTGACCTACTTCATCAGATAAGAAAGAAGGAAAGAGAGAAGAAAGGAAAGCATTTGCCTGACCAAATCTTCCATTAGATAATGAAAAAGCTCTGACAGACCAGTTCTGGCCACATGAATGGCAGTAAATTCAGAGCACACCCTTTCCAGCTATTTATTCATCTGTTGTCATGGCAGTAATGTGTGTTTCATTACAGACGGCCCACGTTATAATGAATAGGAATGTGCTTTTCTCTATTCCACATGATTTGGTGGTCAAAAAACATGTCTTTCCGTCCTGGAGCTTCTAATGTCTCTCATGTCTTATTATTGCAGCACAAGGTGAAGCACTTAAGATGCCTTTCTGCGTCGAGCTTCTGAGTGGCTGCTAATGAATTTTAGAGTGTTTTAAAATAATTTTTCTCCTTTCATCTGTGCATGTACCTGTGGAGTGCAGGGAACAGCTTTCTGTGTCTCCGAGCGGATGAATCAAAGAAAATCTGCACTGACAACTTATATCAAAAAATGTTTTCTGAAGTATAAGCGCCTTTTATTAGATCTTTCAGCTTTTGACATCAGTGATTCCTCAAACATCACACACTGTGTGCACTACAAACATTTTGATTCTTCTGCTCAGCAAGACTGCATTTATTTGATCAAAAATACAGTAAAAACAGTGAAATATTATTACAATCTAAAATTGCGGTTTTCTATTTGAATATATATTAAAATGTAATTTATATCCTGTGATCAAAGCTGAATTTTCAGCATCATTACTCCAGTCTTCTGTGTCACATGATCCTTCAGAAATCATTCTTCATCATGCTTCATATTTTTGTGGGAACAAAATGTTCTTCAAGATTCTTTGATGAATAGAAAGTTCAGCAGAACAGCATTTATTTGAAATGCTTTTGTAACATTATAAATGGCTTTACTGTCACTTTTGATCAATTTAATGCATCCCTGCTGAATAAATACATTCTTTAAAACTGCTCTGAAACGAATACAGAAGCTGACCAAAAAAAAAAAAAAAAAAAAAAAATACAAATGTATGTTTTGCACTGTTTTTGGCCACATGAATTTTAATCACTCACCTGCATCATCTCTGCATGATGTTCTCTTAACACACACACTGTCCGGACCTGCCAAAAACAGCAAAGCACAGTGAGGTTACATTTGCATTCACATAATAAACACTAACCCGCAGGCTAGCCGGCTAGTAAAAATAAGTAGCAGTGCAAGCCCTATTGAGAATATGTTAAAATCGTGTGGTTCAGTGCAGAACTCTCTCCTTTTGTTCTTTATTTGTGGGCCTTTAAAAGAGACTCTCGTCTCTGTTCTTCCATCTTCACTAAACGGCCAATTTGGTGTTTTGAGGTTTGTGTGTTTGAGTCTGAGTCTCATTCCATTGGCTTCCACACAACATCTTACACACTATACTTCACACACTTTATTCGGCCCGCAGCACAACATGGGTCAACTTCAAAAGACGCCCGATGCGCTGAGGGAAAAGACCCTCGGGGCAGAAGGAACAAGAAGGAATTGATAAAGGAGACAACACTCTATAAAGGGGCCAGAACATGCAGCCAGACTTAAAGGACACACAGAAAGAGTGAATACAAATGACTGCAGAACTGGAAAAACAGCCAGTGCCAACAAATCCTCTCCAAAAGCACTGGAGAACAGAGCGAGAGACACCGACTCTTGATTAATGATACTTTCTCACACAAAGCTGCTGCTAATAGCCTGGGATTTGATTGGTTTAATGTTCAGAGTCAACTTCTGACTCAACCAATGACGTGAGTTTGGGGCGGGGCCATCTGTTGCTTGAAAATGTTGCTTACTTTTTAAATACCAATTGGTTGCTTTAGTAGCACAATATGGGAGCTTATTAAAAAGGTAGTAAATTGCTATTTTTATCTCACAATTCAGACTTTTTTTTACTTGCGATTCAGAATTGTGAGACAAACTCGGAATTCTGAGAAGAAATGTTAGAATTGTAAGAAAAATGAGGAATTCTGAGAAGAAATTTCAGAATTGTGAGAAAAATGAGGAATTATGAGAAGAAATTTCAGAATTGTGAGATATAAACTCGGAATTCTGAGAAGAATTGTCGCAATTGTGAGACAAACTCGAAATTCTACGAAGAGATTTCAGAATTGTGAGACATAAACTCGGAATTCTGAGATGAAATGTCCAAATTGTGAAAAAAATTAGGAATTCTAAGAAGAAATGTCTGAATTGTGTAAACTCGCGCTCGATCTGCCCAGGGTCCGGCATCCGACCAGCACGGAAGGTCTCTGCATGTTACTGTCTTTTCTCGTGGCAAAGTATTTTTGGTTAAATGCAATACATTTTACAGAGGTTTTAATGATATCTGTGCATCATTAAGTGTGAGCGAATGTTTTACAATTCTTTTTAAACTCTTGAATGAAAATGTCAAAGTCAATTAGAATAATCAAATGTAATAATTTATTATATCAGGTAAATGTATCATGCCAATTTCATAATCAGTTCAAATATAATCAATACAATAACATCAAATGCTCTGGAATAAAGAGAAAAGATGCAAACCCGACATTATGAAGTACATGAAGCTGAGAGTCTCGGCCGCTCTCAACATTTACGGGCTGATCTGAGATACAGAAAAGCTCTGAGCTCTGGTTGCATTTCATTATATAGACAGACCTCATTTCAAATGTAAACATGAGTTCACAGTGGAAATTCACCTTAAACACTGTCCCAGACTTACTGGGGCAGAAGTTGATTTACATTGAACCATTTGCTATCAGTGGAAATTTGCATTGAGTTAACACCCTCTGACCATTTGCCTGGAAGACACACTTTTGTGTGCAAGATATTTCTAAACTCTTAAGAACTTTATTACCTTTTGGTTTACTTCTTTGAGAATGAGACATTTGTAGCAGTCGCACTGAGACATTTCAAATGATACCAAACATGTATAAAACTGTATGATAATTGCTCACATTAAAACCCTATATATTTTGGATGAATTTCAGATTATTTCAGCGTGAGGGAAAATAAGTGGGGGGAGAATGGGGGGTCAAGGTAAAAGATGTAGATTAGTGGTGAGTAGTGAATGATTCTGGGGTGAGACTTGCGTCTCGAATGCACGAGAGTGAGTTCAAATGGTAATTTCCTTTGTTCTTTTAGAGAATAGCCCTCTCTTACAGTTCTTCCAGTTTTTCCACTCTTAGGCCGTGTGTCCACCAAAGCATTTTTTCACGCAGCTGGCGTAAAATTCTAATTATTTTCAATGGGAGCGCCGCGTTTTTTTAAACGCCATGAGCGTAACGAGGCGCTGAGCGTGTATTTAACGCTCAAGCGCTGAGCGCCCGGCGTTTTTTACTGGTCGCCGAGAGTTGAAAAATGTTTAACTTTGGGTAAAACGCTGCGCTCATCACTGTCACTTTTTACACAGCCGTCCAATCACAGTGGAGGAGGGGCGGGACAAATACCACACTGACCAACTGTCACAACATTCTTTCTGTACAAAGACATCAACCAGCAGAGCTAACCGAACAAAATGGATGAAAAATAAATTTTTAGTATGAAACAAATTATCTACGAAATCAGTTACAAGTAATCTGTGCTGCGGATATTCTGTATCATAGCAAAGAATCGTGTCAACTGAACAAACGCAGCGCTGCCAAAACGCTCTCAAGCGCCCAGTGCTAGGCGTTTTCAGCAGAGCGTCTAGCGTTTTCAGCCGGTTAAAAACGCTTTGGTGGACACACGGCCTTACAATTACAAGGTAATTATAATAACAAAGGTTATTATTGCTTATATTTTGCAATTCCGCCACAAAATCTAAAAAAGTAAAATATGTAAAAAGCCAGCATTGTGAGATATAAAAATAGATATACACTCACAGTTCTGAGAAGAAAAGTCCAAATTGCGAGACAAAAAGTCACAATTACCTTTTTACGTTTTGTATTCCTTGGATGAAACAAAGAAATGACTTCACCATTAAAACTGAACTCTAATAATAAAATACACAGTGTAGCAAACACTTCATCTCATTCAGGTCTGTATTTTAGGGTTTAAGTATGCGTCACATGCCGCCCACACAATGAATGAAGCCAGAAAGGCTCAGTAATTAGTGTGATCATGTGATCAGCAAACACCTGATCCGGGTCCAGCTCGATGGCCTTTCCACGGGCGCTTCTTCCCAGTCAACGCTCACACTGCAAATGTCATGATGCTGTGTGTGTCGAGCGTAACATTCGCTGTAGTTATTTTCAGGACCAGAGAAGAAGTGCTCTGGTGTTATTATTAACGTAAATCAAATATTCTATGCAAATGTAACAATGTAGTTGAATAATGACAGAATCTGTATCCATAGACCCTCATTAACAAACAGACATAAATACAATAAATTTACAGTTTGACCAAAAACTGCATCATTAACCAGTGCCCTGAATGTGTTTCTCATCTAATACAGGTTTAACATCCACTCCAAGCCTCATTTTTCCGTCTGTGTTGGACAGAACGGCACGAAATGAAGCAATGCTCTCTGATTCCCAGAACAAACTCTAATTACAGAAAGTAGACGAGCTGATTATCAGACGCATTCATCAGCAGGGTTTATCTGTGCTGAACTGTTGCTGGCATTTAGGGTGAATATGTTTATTGCATGAAATGACTGAATCTCACACAAAAAAAAGTCCAATTCATATTTCACTTAGTATTTTTCAAAATAAAAGAAAAAAAAAAGAAATTGTTATTATTATTATTATTATTGCATAAAGAAAATTAAGCATATTTAAAGGGACATTGTGTAGGAATTTCTCCCATCTAGCGGTGAAATTGTATTTTGCATTCAAACGAATTGTGCTCTCCAGCACCTCGCTTTTTCAAATGCGTGTTGCATCTACGGTGGCTGTTATGTACCAAAAAGCTATGACAGGATGTCTTCTAACAGCACTTCGTCGAGTTTTCCTTCGGGTGAACAGGTTTGTTATTTCAAACAAACTGCAACTTGACACAACAAACAAACGAATGTTACAGTATGAATAATAACAGTGCAATGCAGCCTTTTAAAGTTGCCGGGGCCGTGAAGCGCCTCTCGCTGCTCTGATCCTCCGTTTCTGCTGCGTTCAGTCACGTGACGCCGGCTCTGAATGAAAACGTGTTGTGGAAACGCGTCGGCCTAGTACTTTTTGTCCCTCTCTGCTATTATAGTTTTTCAAGATGGCGGAACGACATGGAAGCCTCTGTGGACCTACCCGTCACATGTATATAAAGATAATAAATTCTTCGTTTACGAGGATAAGTCAGATAATTGGCAGAGGTATTTGTACACCATTGAGGACATATTTATGAATATAAATATTGATTTTAGATAATAATATACCATTGTCCCTTTAAGAATTTTAAGTTTTCTTTTTAAGAAAGGATTTTTTTCCATATGCCTTTTGATATTATTTGCATGATAATTAATGACTGAAGTATTACATTACAGATTTATGGTAATTATTAATAATATTTTCTTTTTTTAAATATGGTAATGATTGTTTAATTTACAAATGTTATTGATCCTAAAAATAAAATAATAATAATAATTTGGGGTAAAACATGTCTTTCTGAGACTCCCAAATAATATATGTTAATATATGTTGTTATTCTAATTACGCTTACTGGTTTTAAAAAAATTCTCATTTACAATTGAGGAGAGTTATTCAAAACTGAATAAATGCATTCATTCTCTGACCCTTCAACAGACTTTATAGGCAACTTTCTCTACAAAAGCATTTGTGGCCAAATCCACTTTCAGACTTTTAAAGCGTCCACTTGAGACACATCTCGTATCACATCTATTCTTCTCCAAACCACAGGCCTTTTCCAAATAACCTGCACTACGCACGGTGAAGGCCTCTGATTTCTCTGAGAGTTTATGTGGTTAGGGAGGAGCTTTATTATCTATAATGAATAACACATTTGAATAATTAGGCTCTGCTGAAAAACATGACGTGGGTGGCGAGTCTCTGGGCAAATACTTGTTAACTGTCAAACACACTTTATTCCCAGCCAGAATGTCAATGTGGGGATTTTTCTGCATTTTGAAACAAGAGCTTTTTTGTTTATAACTTGGCATCAGAGGAAAGAAAGGAACAGGAAGAAAATATAATAAGAGAATCTCTTTGAATTAGTAAAACAATGAGCTTAAAAGTCAACATGAAGGTCAAGTCCACCCTACACATCTCAAATAAACATTTATTTGCTGCTATTGCTGTAACCTTTATTATGTTTATTAAGTAATTATTGCACTATTGGCAACTTTTACAAAGGGCTGCAGAACAGTAGCTTAAAACACGAAACAGATATTTGACTAGATTAAGTAACACCACTTTCATTGGTTCTGTACTTCACAGCGGCAATAAAGTTAAATCTAATCTTATTTGAGGACCAGATCAAGAGAAAAAAACAGATGCATAAAACACATTTCCACTTTTTTTTCATGAGCAATTTCTTTAAGGGAACAAAAGCATATTCTATATACGTTTTACTCTTTGACAAGACTATCCATTTCCACGTCTGCCGTGAACCTCCACCACTGAGGAAATAGAAAAATTGCATTTCACAGTTTCGCTTACCCACGTTTGACGTCCTGCAGCAATGTCACACAATCCCTGCATAATCAGACGAGTTCACCTTCATTGCACTTATAAAGCTAAACATCTGTAGGCCTGAGGACATTATTCACCCGAGACCAACACATTCCAGCCATTGATGTTGCTTTAATATGTGAAATGTGACAAACGGTTTATGTAGAAGCACAGATGTCCCTTAAATACAGGTTATGGAGCCCATGAGATTTAAATGACAGATGTCTGGAGCTTTGGGCTTATTTATATGCTAGTGGGTAGGCAAAAAACAAACAAACAAAAAAAACAACTAAGATTAATAAATGATGAGGTATTGTTAATTCTTAGTTCATGTTAACTAATGAACCTTATTGTAAAGTGTTACCAATTAAACAACCTTAAAAACTATAACAACTAGACTACAGCCTAATTTGTGTTTGCTATAAAAAGCCCTAAAAGTGTGATGCCTAGAACTGAATCAGTGAATCGATTCATTGACATATAAAATAAACCAAATAAACTGATTCACTGCAGCTTTAAACCTGAGCGGATAAATGAAACTAATGCATTAAAAAAACTAAAACAACTAGAATACAGCCTAATTTGTCTATGTTGAATGCATGGTAAAACATATCAGCTTTTAATTAAATATTTGCTATAAAGCAAATATGTGTGTGATGAATGGAACTGAATCAGTGAATCGATTCATTGACATGAACACTCCAAATAAACTGATTCACTGCAGCTTTAAACCTGAGCAGATAAATTAAACTAAGTCATTGAAAAAACTAAAACAACTAGAATACAGCCTTTGTCTATGTTGAATGCACGGTAAAACATATCATCTTTTAATTAAATATTTCCTATAAAGCAAATAGGTGTGTGATGAATGGAACTGAATCAGTGAATCTGTCCATCCAAATGATCATCCAAATGAACTGATTCAATGAACTGATTTTTTTTTACATAAATAAATGTAAAGTTTTAATAGATGTCCTCCAAACAAGCTGTACACAGCGTCTCTTTTGTTTCTCCACCGCTGCAGAAATTTCTATTCCAAATCTTTAAGAAAAATATATTACAGAACAATCGCCCCACTCATCAGCTCACGTCGGTTCGCTATACAGCATTTTTAAAAGTTTTCTGAAGTTATTTAAACCTTCCACTCTCTCGTTCCTCGCGCTGGAGGTTTTGGCTTCCCTCCATTAATTTTAGCGCCAAAACCCTTCTGTAGATCACTTCACTGCGGTGGAAATAATGAGTCC
Source organism: Gila orcuttii (assembly GCA_026230005.1). NCBI lineage: Eukaryota > Metazoa > Chordata > Actinopteri > Cypriniformes > Leuciscidae > Gila > Gila orcuttii. Next base: position 42,426,603 of record JAPDVR010000015.1, on the reverse strand, counting down.
TAAAGGAAACCACACTGTCGACTGTTTCGGGCCAAAAGATAATTACGAAAAGAATTAAGATTTTCCGAACGCTTATAATCCTCTCGTCTTGTCATTACAGCATGGCTGAAAGTCACGGCATCAAAGCAAGCGATATTAATGCTGACTTCAAGGTCAGAACATCAATTCAGGCTGTTCAAAAATCCCAGTGAAGGACAGACATGCGAGAGTGTGTGTCAGGTGAACCGGATCATGTTCTTAATGAAAAGTCTCATAAGACGCACTAGAAGGAGAGTGTTTTTTCTTTCTGGGGCGTTGTTGAAGCCTGACGTAAAATCGGTTCACTTTTAAAGCAGCTGTATTCATGTTCAAGGGTCTAAGCTTATTTCAAGGCCCATTTGCATCATTTTCTGTTATTGCAATAAAATCACATACACTTCCAATCAAGTTTTTATTGTAAGTCTCTTCAGTTCACTATGGAAGCTTGTTTCTGCTACCGAATAAAACACTTATTCCAACATTTGATTATTCTAAACGACTTTTTATCTCATAAAATTTATCTTGTGAGAACAATTGCGAGTTATAAAGTTCAATTCTAAGGAAAAAAAGACTGACATTTTTCCTCAGAATTACAAGTTTACATCTCACAATTCTGACTTTATAACACACATTTGCGACTATATATCATACAATTCTGACTTTACATCTACCAATTGCATGTTATAAAGTCCGAATTGCGACATGTAAACTAGCAATTGTGAGATAAAAAGTTCCAATTACCTTTATTATTTTTTATTCTGTGCCGTAAAGAAGCTTCCATAGTTCATCAAAAATACAATAAAAATTATGAAATATTATTACAATTTCAAATATCTATTTTCTATGTGAATATATAGTAAAGTGTAATTTATTCCTGTGATCAAAGCTGAATTTTCAGCATCATTACTCCAGTCTTCAGTGTCACATGATCCTTCAGAAATCACTATAATATGATGATTTGATGATCAAGAAACATTTATGATTATTATCAATGTTGAAAACAGTTGTGCTTCTATTTTTGTAGAAACCATATTCTTTTTAGGATTCTTTGACGGACAGAAAGTTCAAATGAACAGCATTTATATATTTAACTTTTTTCAAAGTCTTTTGACCAGTTTAATGCAACCTTGCTGAATAAACATAATAATTTAGTTGTCTGATCCCAAACTTTTGAGCAGTATCGTATAACTGGAAGGTTTTCAGTGCAATAAACCCTGATGTTTGTATGGATGTGCTTAATTTGTTCAAGCAACATTATGAATTAGCCCGATCTCATGAAAGTGCATATCTATACAACGAATGTTATTTCTCGTGCCATTTAAACGGCAAAAATATTTTTTGCGTGCATATGCTATGCAGTTTTCGCGTGCATATGATACGCACTTTATGGCGTGTAATATGCACACACTCCCCACCCTAATCCTACCCAAGGGGTTTTCAGTGCGTAGCATATGCACGCTAAAATCATTTTTGGCGTATAAATGTCACGAGAAATAACATTCGTTGTATTGATACGCACTTTCATGAGATTGTGTTGGAATTAACACGTTTTCCTGAGCGGAACTGAAAATGCACAAATGGAAGAAACAGAACTCAAAATGAGAGAAAAGCTATATACGTCCAGAGCTTTTGTCTGGGATCGGGATCACGGCTGACCCTGAGTATCCCGTCTCGGTTCATTAGAAGTGTGATTCAGCAAGCTGGAGGTTCTGGCGTGGGCCGGCGGGCCAAACTTAGACTGGTTTTGAAAGATAGCGAAGCGAGCGCGGTCTGGGGTTTGAGACCAACTGTCTTTCTTGGCCCGGATGCCATCCGTAATATTCAGCACATTTCGTACACGGTTAATTTCAGCTGGACAGCTTCGGTGCCAATGAAAATACATTCGTTCTCTTCGGCTTCAACACTGGGAGCGTTCCAGGCCTCCCTCTCAATTCATGGAAAAGTGCACAGGAAGAGAAGGAGAGAAAGATTTAATTGCAAAGTGAGCCATTCATTTAAAAACTGTGGAAAGACACCATCTAACCTTTCGGAGTTATAAATCACAGGATTGATGAGGGGAATGGCTGGAGTTGAACACACGGAGAGCTGAATCTATTGTCCATATACTCTGGCTTCAGGAATACGAGTCTTGCTTTACAGACGCCTGTTATTTGATGACTCAATGGAGCCGAGGAACATTTTTTTGCTTTGAGCGAAAGAATTATGACAGAGGAAAACAACCACATACTCAGATAAAACGTTCTGCCAGGGACTTTTATGAATACCATTAGATCTCCTGGTCCTTGATTTATACGTCTGCATTCCTGAGATGAAATAAATCATTTTCTCAAGGTAACATCCTAATTAGGCCAAATGCAAAGAACAAAAAGTGTCATTCTTGAGACAAAGTCTTATACTTTACGAGGCATTTTAATTAAGGGCATCTCCTTTATCTTGCAATCTAAACTTGTTCCAGTATAATAATGTGTGTGTATTTAGTTTGCTCTGCGATGAATTTGCATTAATTAAAATCTTCAAAGCAATTACCAAAAGCACGATAGAAGACACCAAGAAATAAAAATCTGGTTTTGATAAAGAAAATTGATAAAGAAAATAACATGGTTCCAGTAACAAAATTCTCATTCTGGAGGTTTTTTTTTCTTTTCTAATTTCCACATTTAAAAAAATATATATATTAGACTAAAATATGTATAAGCCCATGCAAACAAGATAATGTCATCCATATATAGTGACATATATATATATATATATATATATATAATATATTTTCTGACCAGTAGGTGGCGCTGTCATCATCCTCCTCTGCTCGGCCCCTGATAAGTCATGATTAAATGAAGAGAAGCATCTCGTCATGATTTCTGCTGATGACAGAAATCTTTCATTGAATCTCCACAGCCGTTCTGAAGCAGTTTTGCACCAGAGACTTAAGCAGGTTTCAATCTCTCATCCGCTGTTAATGACGATTGACATATTCTGGGAAAGCAAAAGGCTGAAGTGGAAGAAGGTTTCTGCGAAACCTCCTTAATAATGTCTAGGGATCACAGACTGTCCAGTTTCCATGAGTTCATGTCCTGCCCACAGCGTACCATGTTCTGTCAGATCCCGTCTCAGATCTTCCCGCCCGGCTGGAGATTTTGTAAGGCAGTGAATGTGCGACACGTAAACATTATGATTATAGATATAACTGACTTTTCAATTGTTGATAAGGCTGCTAAAACTTGCATGTTGTTTCTGAGATGTTGGATGTGTCAAAGCTCATCTCTTTACTCTCTTTGGTTGATATTCCTTGCATGATTTATAGTAAAATGTTTTCTCAATTTGAAGATTTTGTTTTTGTTTTTTGGACAGAAAGTTTAAATTTAAAGATTTATATCTGTTCATTTATTTATTTACTGACAAATAAATAAATAAACATTTATTTTGTAATGTATTATCCATCCATCCATCCACCCACCCACCCATCATCTATCTATCTATCTATCTATCTATCTATCTATCTATCTATCTATCTATCTATCCATCCACCCACCCATCTGTAAAACCTGATGAGTTAGTTCAACTCAAACCGTTTGACTTAAATCATTTAAGTTTATTAACTCAAACAATTTAAGCATAAAAAAATATTTGATTTGTGTCCAAGTAACTCAATAACTTATTGTTAAGATAACTTGGGTAAATAAAGTTAATAGTACTAATTCCATTCAGTTATATAACTGAAATGTATGAAGTACACTGTAAACCCAAATAAGTTGGCAGAACTCAAAACACTTTTAATAGTATAAACTTAGTTAGCTTTAAAAAGCTAATTTGCTAATGTAGTAAATGCTAACATATTAGCAATAGTATGTTATACAGAAGCACTTGCTGTATGAGCGGAACAATATACAAGGATTATTTCCTCTCAAATCAAGCTGCATGCACCACTTGTCACCATGATGGTAACTATCCTAAAGCCAACATTAACAGAAATTCTTCTAAATTAGCATAACAAAACATTAATCACTACTAAATCTCACACTTAACATTAATCTTACACAAAAAAAAAAACATTATATTACACTTAATTTTAGCATTTACTCTCCCTTTCGAGTGCCATCGGCAAAGCATGCTGGGAAATAGATATCCCAGCCATTTCAGTTAAACTTAAGTTCGCCTAAATTAAAATAAATAATTTCATAAAACTCAAAACAATGAAACAGTTCAGTTTACTTAAAATATATCAGTTCTGTGAACTTGAAAGAAAAAGAAAGTGCTAAATACTCATAAAAATGTATTTGCCTGAACTAATTCGTTTAATTTAAGTTTGTCCTAATCAAACCAATTAATTATTTTGAGTGTTAGGGTTCCATCCATCCATCCATCTATCCATCCACCCACCCATCATCCATCCACCCATCCATCATCCATCCATCCACCCACCCATCATCCATCCATCCATCCATCCATACACCCACCCATCATCCATCCATCCACCCACCCATCATCCATCCATCCATCCATCCATACACCCATCATCTATCCATCCATCCACCCACCCATCATCCATCCATCCATCTATCCATCCATCCACCCATCCATCTATCTATCTATCCATCCATCCATCCATCCATCCACCCACCCATCATCTATCTATCCATCCATCCATCCATCCACCCACCCATCATCCATCCATCCATCCATCCACCCACCCATCATCCACCCATCCATCCATCCGTTTGCTTTTCCCTGTTCCTATTTGCCGGAGTTCTCGTTCCTTGTTTGTTTCCGTGGTTTCTAATTGAGTTTCAAACCTGTTCCGTTTTGTTAATGATCTCCTGTGTGTGTTTAAGCTTGTGATAACGTTGTGTTAGATGTTGTTGTACGAGTTCTCTGTTTAATAAATATTGAGTTTATTCGTTGTTCCGCGGCACGCATCTCTTTTGTATATATATATATATATATATATATATATATATATATATATATATTTAATGCACTGTTAACTAACATGAACAAAATTTTTATTTTAATTAACTAACATTAACAAATATTAATAAATATTGCTTATTGTTATTTATGTTAGTTAATACATTAACTAATGCTAATGAACCGTACTGTACAGTGTAACCGTTCAACTTTAATGCTGTCGCCCCGATTGCGATTTTTAATTCCAAAACCTTCCTTCAGACAGTATATCTCTAATTAAATTTATAATTAAAGTTTAAAAGTTATTGTCTTTATAAGTAGCTTCAAAATACTGAACTGCTTTTTGTTCGTAACATACTGGAGCTAACAAGTTTTCCATAAGAGTGTAAATACTAATTATAAACAGCTTGTTACAGTTCTATCCTTTCAAAGTATCTGGGAGAAAACAGCTGGTAAACGATATTAAAACATGAAACCTCCAGCTTTGTAATGAGCAGTGAAACACATGAGTTTCAGGTTGTTTTCGTGAGTGTGTGTCGTATCTGTGGCTGTTCTGAAGCGCAGAGGTAGATAATGAAGCATGTGTGAGATGAAGCGCTAATCATCACAGCAGATTTCTGTTGCTCTCAGCGAGACGGTGAGGAGGACGCTGGCAGAAACCAGCAGAGCCCGTTCTGTTCACCTGGCACAGTGAGAGAAAGACGTTCTGTTGTGACGCTCAGATGTGGAAACAAGCCAACAGAACATCGAAAACTTCATATCGCACATTTTCACATGTATTGATGATGAACCTGACCTGTGAAAAATGTTTACAGCGACACTATAGGGTTGTGCCTATAAAGCTTTTACACTTTTTCAACTTTAGTTAGTGTTTATTGTTGCTGTTTGAGCATAAAAAAAGATCTGCAGGGTTACAAAGCTCAAAGTCCACATATTTTATTTAACAGAATCCACTTTTCAAGAACTACAACGAACGGCTCGTTTGGACTACAATACAGTTTTTCCGGATCTTATGAAGTTTCCGGACCCTTGAATCTTTCACATTTCACATTTTCTCTTGAGGACTAGGTACATACTTTGAATAAGTAATTCTACTATAATAGGCCATTTCTGTTTACGTATAGGATGAGACACGCAAGGGCGAGTGACGTATGTACACAATTTCCCGCAAAAATCATACCGTCCGGTCTAAACTATGAACATTTATAATAGGCTTACCATCAGTGTTGTGCAAGTTACTTCCAAACTGGAATACATTATATATTACTTGTTACTGTTATTTAAAAGTAATTCATTACCTTACAAGATTACTGTCTCAGAATTGTAATGCGTTACATTCCTGTATTACTTTTGAGTTACTTTCACCAAAATAACTATACAGAAGTAGAACTTAACATTCTAAAATGACTAGGGCTGTAACGATATGCGATATGAAACCGAAATCGCGACACTCAGATCCACGAACCTGCAGAATCGCGACACACCCCTTCCAACTCCCAGTGTTATCCATACCGTCCAGATCCAATGCACCACATCTTTAAATTACTATTAGTATTATTTGAAGTTAACTTAACATTATAAAATACGTAGACCCGCACCACAAAACTAGTTGAGGATAAATTATTTAAAATTTGGGAATTCCAGCGTTATGGGCATGACAGTCAAAACTTGAAATATAAATTCTCAGAAAATGCTTTAATACCAAACTGTTGAAACGTCTGTTTATCCATAGGCTCCTCCCTGAAAGGAGTCCAGACATTAGAAAAATATCAGTCTACACATGCGTTTTATATTTAATATTAGGGAAATAGACTAAAAACAATCTTTAACTTTTAGGAGGCAACGATTTTTTTTGTTGTAATTCTGTGAATTACACTGCGCAAATCGGATGAAGAAGGGTTGGCTCTCCACAGAACATAAAATATTCATTTTATTTTATTTTTCGTGTTAGCATTTATGAGGAAAAAACAATGTTACAGACGTGACAGTTCTCCGTTATGGACGCAACCGCTCTGAAGCAGCACTAAAAGACTGCTTTAAAACTTTCACAGAGACCTTACACAGAAAGCCTTTCTTTAAAGTGAATTTCGTTTTGTATTAATTGTATCTTAATTTTAATCAATGTTTCATCAACCAATTGCCTGGATTTAATAAGAGGTAGGCTAAATATAGCAGACAATTATAATCATGACACTGAGGTGCCGGCGAGCGCGTCTCATAAATGAACCGAAACTCCGCGTATAAGGTAGCCTATTCACGCGCCTGAAAAATATATCTATATTGAAATGTCTACTTGTAAACAGAACAATTCAAAACGAAAGAAAACAGACTGCTCTCTGCTTATGAAATGAAATGTGCATTTCTCTCTGGTGCATTCACTAGCTGCGAAGATCGCGAGTCAGCATCGTCAACTTCATCTTGACTTTATTAATAAACAATTAAAATGTCTCCTTGCTATATTTGACATATTCATAATCATTGCTTTTGCCGGTTCTTTGTGACAGCTTTTAGGTGCTTTATCGGCAGCGCCGCCGCCCTTACATGAACGCGTCACCACCGCATCAAAAACATGATTGCGTGATGAAAACATGAAAAATACCACATAAACATAGCCTAACTGTTTAGAAAGAAAACACAGAACGAATAGCCTAATGCACATACGTCCATCTCGCGAATGTATAGTCTTCTTCATGCCATCTTCACCATTAGCCGCTTTTCCACTGGCTAGCGCGAGCACAGAGGCCGAAATCATACCTCACGGCACTCCTGTAAAAAATAAATCGCTGTACAAATATAAGACGCTGCCATTTAGTCTTTATTTACAGACTTGGACACCACACGCGGCTATTGACTGACCATGAACAGGTAATTTAGCCTACTTGCATTTTTCATTCGTTAATGTCTCGCTGTTTTTTTTTTTTTTTTTTTTTTTTTTTTTACAATTAAAACTAAAAGTCTGTTGTAACGCAAGCCTTACTGAACATGTACCGAGTAAAATATTACTGAAAATTGTTTAGTAATGCCTTACACTACTGCCTTACAGCAAAAAGTAATATGTTACTGTAATGCATTACTTTTGTAACGCGTTACTCCCAACACTGCTTACCATAGTACAAAACATGTATTGAAAGAAGGATTGATGTATTGACTCAAACTTTGTTAATTTTGAACCCCAAAAAAACAAAAAACCTACATAGTGTACCTTTAAATAAGAAAAACATTGAGCTATAGGAGCTTAAAGTTGCAGTAGGGAGTTTTGAGAAAATGTTGACTTAGCCTGAAAATTTGAACAAGCACAACTTCCAGGTCCAACCCCCTTGCTCTCTGCTGCGCTACAGCCCTCCCTCCACAGCTCCTCCCCCACAGCGGAGCCTGCCGTGAACGCGCAGGCTAGTAAACAGGACCACCGATGACGGCAGATTATAAACAGTTATGGAACATTCACTAATAGGGACGAAACATCAGCAATATGCTTTACATTGACTATGGCCTGCCCATACTTTGACTACAAACTTGGTCCTCAAATCATTATGTATTTTGCAATACATGTAACTTTAATAACGTTGCACTCTTTCTATAAGTTATAAATAGCTAGTAAGATAACGTTAAAGGATTAATTCACTTTTAAAAAAAAACTTTTGCTGATAATTTACCCACCCCCATGTCATCCAAGATGTCCATGTCTTTCTTTCTTCAGTCGAAAAGAAATTAAGGTTTTTGATGAAAACATTCCAGGCTTTTTCTCCATATAATGGACTTCAGTAGGACACAAACGTTTCAAGGACCAAATGACAGTTTCAGTGCAGCTTCAAAGGGCTTTAAACGATACCAGACAATGAATAAGGGTCTTATCTAGCGAAACGATCGGTCATTTCAAAAATAAATAAAAAAACTTTAAGTTTTATAAGCACAAATGCTCGCCTTGCTCTGTTCTGTGATGCACGTTCGTGACTCTCCTGTTTGAACTCGTTCATCAAAATGAACAAATCTTTTTCGAATCATTTCGTTCGTTGAATGAACGAAATGACTCCGAAAAAGACTCGTTCGAAATGAACGAATCTTTTTGCGAGTCATTTCGTTCGTTGAATGAACGAAATGACTCGAAAAAAGATTCGTTCATTTGGATGAACGAGTTCGAACAGGAGAGTCACGAACGACGGTACACGCTCGCGCTGTGCAAGAGAGGGGTGATCAGCGCGTACACGAGAGTGATTGACACTGCTAAGACATTCCTCCTGGCTCTGATTGGTTGTTTCTGACCGGGAGCGGTGTATTTCTGCAAATGGCAATAGGACCACAGGGAGGAGCCAGAGGAGCTCGATTTTTTCCACAGATTATCTGTCTCATATTCTACTGTGAGGACATAATGACAGTTTTAACAAATATTTGTTTACAAAAGCTACCTACTGGAGCTTTAATAATTTGTTGCATAAAATTTTTTAAGTCAATTACTTAAAAAAATTGTTTTAACCATGCATGTATTTGAAGTTCTCCTATGGTGAAAATCCAGCTTTTGATGTTGTTTATATGTCTATGTGGTGTTTTTAATATGCTTTAAGACAAATCATGTGTAAATTCATAAGTCGACAGCATTGCTGAGTATTTTCTGCTTAAAACTGCAGTGAACCAAAGACAGTCTCAAAAACACCGTTTGAAATCGCTGGTGTTTCTGACGTCACAAACTACCTTGTAACCAATCAGATCAACGTGTGATCGTCAACGAGTGGATCTCTGAGTGAGTGAGTGAGTGGAGGCGGGGCTTATTTGCATATTCATAGAACCACGCATACTAAATGAGGCAAGGGTGTCGAGTTACATTCAAGCTATTTTAAGGCATGAAGAATTTTTTTTAAGGAAAAAACTTTTAAATATGTCATTTTGGTGATCAAAGATGAGTTTTAAGGGATGAAATGATTGACTACAGGGGGATTTTAAGTATTGAAGTCCCCTGATTTCTTGTGTATTGCAACATCATGGTAACCACACACAAAACCCTCTTCAGAAAATAAAAGTCTTGCCATTTATTTGCACTTTGGATTTTTATTTCATTTAAGACTGCATGAAAAAATAAAAACATATATTTGTTTTAGAGATACTTCCAAAACTGCAAAAAAATTATAGCTCTGAAAAAACTAATTCCTTCTCATGTTCAGCTTTTAGTTTTCTGAAATATTGTGTATTTTGGAATCACTCACTCTTGTCTGGAAAGCCAAACCTCTCTCGTCTGGCAGTATCTCGGGACAAATTCAAGAATCATATTTCCCGAAGAATGCTCTGTGGCTGCCATGAACTGACGAGAAAAGCCAACGTTAACGTCAAAAATCAATCTCAAAGACATAAGTAAAAGGATCAAATAAATAAATGGAATAAATAATAACATTTTGCATGGAGTTCAGACTCAAAGTGTGACATTAGATGAACGGATTTGTGATAATAGCTTGTGTGATTCTGCAACATGATTGGACAATATACTCACAATCAGCGTGTTGACATTAACACAGCGAAATCCAATTTATAGAAATGATTTGCATGTCCTCAGACTGGCCATCTCATCTTCAGCTTATTATGTTGTGTGATATCTGATGCAAGACCATTCAAATGAGTCTCAAAATATCATATTTGAGGTAACAGCAGCAAAAGAGAGCAATCAGTGGATGCGGCGACACGCGGACTGAAGGATCCTCTCCAGACCAGAACAACAAAGACGTGATTGTATTCTGAGAGAGTGGAAACAAACCATGACAACCGTGAGAGACGCTGAGGGGTTTTTACCCACCGCACGCTTCAAATATCACCTTATACCAGACCTTTACAGACCCAGAGTCTGTCTATGACTGTAAAACTTTGATAAACATTAATCTAGCATGCTGAACTAGTTTGTCATTTAAAGATAAGCACTGTAAATACACATTCAGTCAAAGTTGTGAGTGAAATCAAATCTTTTAGACTGTGACAGATTGAACTATGATCAGATTCATAGAAAACAATCAAAAGTCGCTTTTCTCCCTTCAGTGTACAGTAGTTATTGTCCGTTATCTTGGTAAAGAAGAAAGTGTTGACCTAGATTCTCAATGAACTACTTCTGCCAAGTATGAATCACACTGATTCCTGAATATATTTATGCATGGATGGATGGATGGATGGATGTATGGATGGATGGATGGATGGATGTATGGATGTATGGATGTATGGATGGATGGATGGATGGATGGATGGATGGATGGATGGATGGATGGATGGATTGATGGATGGACGGATGGATGGATGGATAGATAGATAGATAGATCTGCTAAGAGCTTCAGACACACCATGAATCTGAGAGAGAGAGTTTATCTGGAGAGATTAATAGCATTATGTTTATAATTTTTCAATCATCATTTTAAATAACTGCACAGTAATAATTACACTAATGTTTGATTATACTGATGATACACATTTTTGCAGATGACTATAATTACCTTTTAAATAAGGACTGTGTAAACGAATCTAATGACACAAGTCATTCGTTTAAAATGAGCCGCAAGAGTTTGGCAACTTGATTTCATTCCAGTCGAACTGCACAAGCTAGAGGAAAATGTTTTAAATCAGCCGCTGAAATATGAAGCGTTCAGTAAAAAGCAGATGATGAGAACGCAGAGATGGAAAATTCCTTGTGACAGATTCTGTGTTGAATTAGATGATAGAATTTAGCTGAGAAAAACAAAGCAACTTCTAATGAAACGTTCATATTCCAGTTATCGTAGGAACAAAGACAAACAAAAAGTGATTTATGAAAAAAATCTAAAGTCATTTTATCAGCATCAAATTATAACTGTAGAAAGGTTTCCTTAATTACATTGAATCAATGCTTATGCAAATATAAATACAGAAGTTGGAAATTGCTGTTTTGGTTTTCATTGTCATTATTTAAATGCAGAGATTTAAAAGGAGCAAAACAAATCATGTTATTCTCTAATGAGCTCAAAAACTCTGATGAGATTTTCATCATAATGGATGATTGATTTACAATTGTAATTAACCCTTTAACCCAATGCTTTAATTGTAAAGTTGTGTTTGATGCAGAAGGACATACAATGAAGGTGATTAAACTCGTGAAAAAATTCATTTGTTACATTAAAGGGATCCTGAAGTTGTTCTAAACCTGTATGAGTTTCTTTTTTCTGTTATCTATGAAGATATTTTAAATATTGTGGGAATAACCAAACACTCCTCATTGACTTCCATAATAATTAGTCTATCTCTCTTTCTGCATATTAGAATGATTTCTGAAGGATCATGTGACACTGAAGACATGCTGAAAATTCAGCTTTGATCACAGGAATGATTTACATTTTTAAATATATTCACATAAAAATCTATTTTAAGTTGTAAAAATGTTTCACTGTTTTACTGTATTTTTGTTAAAATAAATGCAGCCTTGGTGAGCAGAAGAGACTTCTTTCAAAACCATTAAAATATCTTATCAGACAGCAAACTTTTGAACCTTCATGTCACATGTGTTTGCATATTAACATAAGCACAATGCATGACCTTAAAAATAATTAAAACTTAATTTAAATGTGCAGTGACCTGTGAATGTCCCTTAAGAGCTCTTAAAATACTCTAAAAATAAAAAGAAAGATATCTGATATTGCACAGCCCCGTGTTTTAGGTTATTTTTACACCTGCCGTTCCTCAAAGGACTTTTCTCAATTGTCCCCTAAAGCAACAAACACGACTTTACAAAGCCATAGATATGAATTGTCTAAAAGAGCAACACGTACATGTGTGCATTAGTTTCTGCATGTTCAGACTGTACAGGTTGAGCTTTCTGTGGGTGTTTACAGCAGTAATAAGCCTCATCCGTGTGTTCTCCACAGAACTGCATCTTCTACGAGATGCATTAGAGCTGTCATGTGCACCGCAGAAATATGACGTCTACACACTAATGATTTGCAGACCTGCGTGAGGAGATGCCTTCCATGAATCACACAAATGTATTCTCGCATTCGCATTAGCAGAGTGAGATTTAAGCTGCCGTGGTTATCATGCTAATGCATTGTAAGAACACAGTAAATCACTGTACTGCACATCTTAGCTCCACCCGGGTGATTTTCTGCATGTGCTGCTCAAGATTCACTTCTGTTATTAATGCAAATGCACCAAAACACGATACTGCACTGCCCATATGAAACCACAGATTAATACTAAGATTAAAAAATATGCATCCTATAAAGCTTTCATAGTTGAAACACAAATAAATACACAAAAAAGCCTCTAAATGATCAACATGATCGGATAAACCTGTTGCACATAATCTAGTACTTCATGCCTTCTGTCGTCTAATTGATAGACTTTTTTTTTTATCAAGTAGAAATCTTTTATTATAACTGTACAAACATCCTCCTTCTGCTCATGTCTTTTCCAGGGGAAATCTTTACCGATTTATATCGTAAATAAAACTAAAATAAATTAAAAATTAAACGTATAACTTTGATATTAGTAATATGTCAAGATGAACATTTACTGGACTGAAGAGACTTAGGTTCACTTGATTATTCATCCTTTTTTTTTCTTTTTTTTTTTAATCACGAATATCAAATATGTTCATCAGGATTTTGAGGAAGATTTATTTGTTCATCTCTCAATCATCATTGTATTGTATTGCATTATATGTTTTAAAACTAGAGCTTTGATCATAAAACTAAGCATTAAAATATCATGTTACTAAGACATATTATTGGTGGATATTGATATTAATATGCATTTTGTGCAAGTATCCGCTACATAAATGTCTCATTGATTTACATTACAAGCATCAGAAAAAAGTGAAAAAACATCTTACTTTTTGTCCATATAAATATCAGCATCTGCAGCAAATTGCATTTTTTTTTTTTTTGCTCAGTTTGGGCCTCTGAATAAAATTGAGGGAGGATTTTCCTCCATTTTCTCAATAGATCATACTACATGATCCATAAAAGCCTGATATATCAAATATAATCCTCAAAACAAAAAAAAACACACATATGAAAAAAAATATATATATTTTAAGATGTTGTCTTTAAGAAGTTTAAGAAGTTTTAAGAAGTTTCGATAATCTGTTCCATTTCAAATAATTAGATTTTTCTGACTATTATTTCATATTTTACAGGGTTTGTGTTGTTAATAAAATTACATTTATTTTATTTTTTAAAAATGAAACATGGTTAATTGAATGATAATGTGCTCATACATCATGTCAGAAAACAAGTAACATTAACAAAATTGGTCCTAGAAAATCTCAGGCATTTGTGTTTCCATCTCCAAATCCAGCCATCCAGAGCTCTGATCCTGATTAATCTCAAGAGGGGCTTTTTGTCACAATGGATCCACAGAGCAAAGTAACCTAGCAACAAATAACAGCTATTACTATCTTGGAAATCATTTTGTTCCTCCCGACGTCCAACGCTCTTAAAAATAAAGGGTCTTTGTCGGCATTGATGGTTCCATTAAGAACCTTTAACATGCATGGGACATTTTATTGAATAAAAAAAGTTTCATTATAATGAAATAAGGTTCTTAAAATGTTCTTACACTAAGAAAAAAAATGGTTCTTTTAAAGAACTGTTAACTTAAAGGTACTTTGAGGAACCAAAAATGGTTCTCCTAGGTGAAAAAGACTGAATTTAAGGACTGAACTTAAATTTTTAATACATTAAATAGTACGTCTTTTTCATGTGGGCTTCTTTGGCATCACTGCCAAAATCCCCTTTTTGGAACCTTTATTTTTGAGAGTGAACCTACAGGTTAACCACAGTGAAGTATTTACTCTGTTACAAAATGGATAGTTCCAGGCCTCGATTCTGATTGGTTGAGCCGCGTTCGAAGCCGTTGTAAAATACTCAACAAACACACACCTGTGACCGCATCACATTAGTATTACTGCGCAACTGCCGTTTGTGATTCTTTGTTGCTGCCGGATGCTACATGTGTTGCTTGGCAACCTATTTGGAACTACATTGCTTGGCGGGGGAATAAATGTGTAACGTTATATTTTTTTGTTGCAGGTGTTTATTTTATTAATAAAATAAATATTAAAATTAATATTTTTTATAGAGTAACCGTATTATAAAAACAATAAGCCCCTTGAAGCTGTGTTTTACATTGAATTTAGAACAGCTAAGGGGCGCGGAGTGCCTAAAACCCCCTTAGCTGTTCTAAATAAAGCTTATTGCTTTATTTTTATGGGTGTTTCTTTGTTTTATGTCAGCACATTTATAAAGTCACAGTCTAAAGTGTGCAAACAACATCAAATGTTGCTATTTATGTTTGACAAAAACCTTCATTCAGCATCATGTTGTTCAAAACACATTTGTGTCTTTGTGTCTGAACTGCTCTTTTTTATTCAACAACACTTGTACACTGATAAAAACATATAACAGACATTTAAGGTGAAGTTCATAACATCTACAGGCTCATATCAATTAAATTAGATTGTAATATGTTTCCAACCCCATATCATTCAACATGTGGCAGGAATGGCGGTAAAGAGACAGCATGGCGGTCTAAATCGGCCAATATAGGAAAGAGGAAATCCAGATGTTTGGCTTCCTCACATGAATATATTTATCTGCCATACTGTTTAAATTCAGCAAAAGAGCCAAAGTGAACACAAAGAGAGAGTAATAATGAGCAGAGAATCTGATACGCAGCAGATTCATCTCAGAGGGACTAAAAGCTTCAGAATGAACACAGATGTACAGTGTGAATTTGAGAGCTCACACATTACATGGAAATCAGATTAAGGCAAAGTATTATAATAATTTGTACACCTACTGGTTGGTTTAACACCTTGTCTTTCTCACACACTGGATTGACCAATCAGTTGTGTTCGTATAGACGCCTCTAGTGGTTGATGTTAGTAACACAAGCTATTTCTTTTGTATGAATACATACATCTTTAAAAATAAAGGTTCCAAAAGAGGATTTGCCATGGAAGAACCATTTTTGGTTCCCCAGAAAAACTGGCAGTGAAGTGATCTGTTCTAAAAAGAACCTTTTCTTTTTGTGCATGTACAGTATGTGTGATAGAACATTTAAAATATCTATAGAACCTTTTGTCCATTTGAAAGGTTCTATGGATGTTAAAGGCTCTTCATGAAACCTTCAATGCCAGTAAAGAACCTTTACTTTTAAGACTCTTACCTCTCAGTAGGTCCTTCAGGGTGTCGTGGAGGGGTGAAGTGTCTAAGTCACAACATCTAGCTACTGGAGTGCCTCAGGGGTCGGTGCTGGGACCACTTCTCTTCTCCATCTACATGACATCACTAGGATCTGTCATTCAGAAACATGTTTTTTCCAATCACTGCTAAAAAAAAGAAGCCTCGTTAGCCAACTGTGGTCGCAAGTTCAGTCGTTATCAGCATAGTTCAACGATTCAGTGTTTCCCAAAACCATCGTTCTAACGAACATTCGCAAGCAGCATCACAAATTTGTGTGTTTGGAACGACAGCTCTCGACCTGTGGTTAGAAGCATAGTTTCTTGTTAATAATACATGTGGACTCAAGGGTTACCCTAATCCTCATCTTGAGCAAATTGAGCAAGCTGATATTCAGTACAACCTGTATCTTTTATTTAGAATACATACAAATGTCATTTACGTCTTTTAGTTTGTCAAAAGATTTAAAGCGTCGTTTTTGAAGAGTGTGAACGTGCTCTAGTGCGTAAGAACGAGCCTATGATTGAATCAAAATAAATAATAGAAAGCAAAATAACTGAGAAAAATTAGAAATAGTCCTCAGATGCCATATCTGTAATTTATAGCAAAAAATCTGGCATTAATTCGATCTCAAACAGATTCATTAAAAGAAGTTATTACTCCACCACCTGCGTGATTAACCAACGTGGTTGAACAACCAATTTGCGACTGTATGGTTTCGGGAAACAGTCGTGACTATAGTTGATTTCTTCAACTATACATCGTACTCTGGTAGTTAAGCAGCGAGTTATGGTGTTGTAAAAAAAACACTGCCCAGACTGGAGTATTGTAATGCTCTCGGGCCTTCCAGCATGTACTGTTACACCTGCAACTGATCTAGAAGCAAAAGTGGTCTTTATCGAGCCGAAGAGACGCACGTCACACATCTTCATAAAATCGCACTGGTTGCCAATTGCTTCACGTATCAAATTCAAGGCACTGATGTTTGCCAACAGAACAACCACTGGCTCTGAATCCTTATACCTAAACTCACTACTTCAGACCTACGTGTTTTGTATTGTTGCGCTGTTTGATTGTTTCTATCTTCTCATTTGTAAGTCACTTTGGATAAAAGCGTCTGCTAAATTATTAAATGCAAATGTGAGAGTGTACTCCCTTTGTTTAAACATCCACCTCAGGATAGTTTCAATAATTGTGCTTTTCTTCTAGGATGTTTGAGGACTAGGCACGTGAGTTGAGCTTCTGTAAGAAAGTGGCTGTTTAGAGCATGCATGTAAATGTACACTTTTCTTGCGTTTAGCACAAGGACACACACACACACACACACAATACTGTGCAATTCTGAGCTTTAAAGTGATAAATATTGAGGCGAGAGAGGTCTTGATGGATCCACTGCTGGAGCGGACAGGACAGACCAGTGAAGGGGAAATGGATACATGACAGAAAGCTGGTGATCTGAGACATGAGAGGCAGTGGTCAGGACTAGACAGAAATCAATACGAGAACAGCGGCCATTTAAGACTGCCAGAGAAAGACATTGGATTTACATTATTCATGCAAAGACAATTGTTTAATCCATTTTCGGGGCGTAATTATATCTAATTGTGCTGTGGACAGAGCAAAGCTGAAACAAATGGCTGTAGGTTTATTGAGCTATGCTTGAAGTGTAAACACTGTAAAATTTAATTCTGAAAGAGTATGTTTGTCTTGTTTTCCAGTAAAAACGTCTACACATCCTTAAAATAAAATAAATTGACTTGAAAATCAAATATGCACAAGACACAAGAGGCTTGTTTTCCAAGGATGTATCAACATATAAATGTATTTTGTTTCCTAGTTCTTCTGCCAGTGCAAAAGACTAATTACAGGTGAATTTATCTCGTCTCAAGGATGTTTAGATATTGGTTCAGATGTGCTTTTTACAGCGAATATAGAAATAGCTGAGAAAACATTTATACAGGATTAATGGCTTGGGTTTGATATGTAATAATTCTTCACAATCTTTATGTTTGCACTATGTTGTCACTGTTCTATTTTAATTTCAAACCCTGTCAAACTATAACCTCCCTTGTCAATGCAATCTGGTCATGTGACTCTCCTACAGGTTAACTCTGACCCCTCGGTGCAGGTCAGTGCTTTTAAATTGGTTCCACGACACTTGTCATACTGCCACTGTCAAAAACCTGTGAGTAGATGGGAGGTAAAGATGCAGTATACAGTTTATCTCAATAAAAAATCTGGGTTACAAAATCCATGTACGTCTGCAAGCATGCAAGTTCTGTAAATACATGACAATTCAACATCATGTTGTTCCAAACCCATATTATGTTTCCACACAAAGAAAGTGGATGAAAATAACAATCTAACTAATTTGCATAATGTCATCCTCTAGTCTTGATTGGCTGAACAGCATCTCTTTGCTCCGCCCTCGAACACTGTAGTGTATCTGAGACTGGAAGAGTTTGGTTCGTGTGGTTCATTTCGAGAAGACGCTGATGAGATTGATACAATAAAACCCACGCCATCGTTACTGTTGGTATCACTGTGTATCAAGAGCTGAGATTCAGATATGATAATGAGCGTTTGTTTTCTGACCAATCACAGCAGACTGGGCCATCTGACCAATCACAGCAGAGCAGGGGTCTCTCAGAGAGGCGGGGTTTAGAGACACTGAATCTTTGAACAAACCATTTCAGACTCTTTGAGAAATGAGATGATGTGCAATGTACATTATGAGAAAATGAAAGTGTTTTTTGACCTTGGATGCATGTGAATCTATTGTAGGAGACGCCAAAAACAAAATTAGGAAGTTCTAAAATAGCACAATGGGCAGTGTTGTGCCTGAACGCGTTCACTGAACTCGTTCATATTTTGGGCGAACGTGAACTGAACGTACTGTATTACTGCCTGATGAACGTTACTGTGAACTCGTTCATTCTGGTGTCTGTGAACGGCGCGCTCTCTCAGTTTAGCTTCGTTCAATAGAGTGCCAGATTTCTATAGAGCCTTCAGGCGAAAACCCTGCTAAAACACACCGTAAACAGGCCTTAATATGTAGCGGAAAAACACCCAATCTGGCAACACCAGCCACCAGTGTCGCACCGCCGCATGTGTCATCAACAAAAAAAGCAGCAAGGAGGATCGTATGATCATTTAAACGAGTTTTATGACAAGGTCGTGAGGATGGGAAAAATCTTACATTCCTGTGCAAACTTTGCCCGCCGATAAAATAATTGCTGTCTGTGGTTCTATATGGGCTGTGGCAATAATTTTGAAAAATAATAGTTCGCTATAAACTATTAAAGAACTATGAACTAGTTCAAAATTTTAAAGTATGAACTAGGAACTGAACTAGTTCATTTTGAAAGTTGTGAACTGAACTTTGAACTAGTTCATGTAGAAAGTGAACTTTCCCAACACTGACAATGGGGCAATTTGAAGGTTATAAAGCAAGGCAGAGCTTACATATATAAATAGTGTGTCAGTCAGCTGATGTTGGTGACATTGCTATAAACTTTTTACAGTTAATTGTGCCTCTTGTACAATTAGCTAATTGCAGCCCCTCTAATTGTTCAGCGGAGTATGAGAAATGTGTTGTTCCATCAGTAAGGACGTCTGAAGCCCAGGAGACTGTGAGATCAGCGGCGCAAATCTAACAAAGCTGCGGGGAACATCTCTGAGCGGATTGTGCATCTACAGGAGATGAACAGAGAAAACACACATGAGAGCTGTCATCGTGTTCTTACATTGCAGGGTCAAGCATTTACAAGCAGCATTTAAACAAAGTCATGTGACTCTGGCAGAACCAAACCTGACCTTAGATAACCTCAGGTAACCAGCTTGATATTAACTATGCTGGGTTTGAGCATCTCTTTAGCCTGTCACGGGCTCATCCTTTAGCTCAAATAGATGATGCATCAACTCTTGAGTGATCCGTGACAGAATTGAATTGGGAGCTTTCCACCTCATTTACCGAGGTCGAATCCAGATGAGACAAACTCCAGCGCTCGCGTCTTGTTCTCTGAATTCTGATGTGCACATCACCCTTCAAATGAACTTACGGCGAGTTCACTAAAGTGATCAGGGAATGAATCAATGTTGTCAGGGGCCAAGAAGTGTTTGTTTGTGCGTGGCTGTTTTTTATAAGCTCATTTTACCTCAGAGGCCAAGACTTAAATTAAGAGTGCTTTGATTGAAGACGCCTGTCTGGGCGAAGATGAGGAAAGTCTGAGGAAACAAGAGAGTGAAACTTTGAAAGATAAAAGCAGAGTTGACCTTAAAGATGAAGTTTCAAGTGCCACCAATAGAATTACAGATATTTGCATTTCCAGAAGGAAATAGCCTAGTGTTTTTATTAACTAAAACCATTAAAAAATATTTTTCAATGTGTGTGTGTTTGTGTGCGTGTGTGAGCGCGTTTGTGTGTGTGTGTGTGTGTGTGTGTGTGTGTGTGTGTGTGCGTGTGTGTGCGTGTGTGCATGCGTGTGTGTGCGTGTATAACTTACACCAAAATTTTGGCACAAAAAACTGAAATAAAAATAAAGCAAACAAGAAATGAAATATATATTATTTTTAGTTAGCTTTATTTTTATTTTCATTTTTTTTGCCAATTTTTTTGGCATATCAATTGCCATATCTATGATGGATAAAATAACAAAATAATCAAGTCAGCAAAAGAATAATGGTCAGTCAAACAGATTGTCCAGTCCAAACTCACTCCATTGGTCAAACAAACAAATCACTGTTTCACAGATTCAAAACCCCAGTGACTGACTCACACTCTCAGGCCAGAAACGGGTTTGGACATCTTCACGTCTTCAGTTGCTTGTACAGGGGGAATTGCTCCCTGTTTTTGGAAACACTGAAGCAGAGAACCATAACAAACACTTCTGAGAACCAGAACATGTGTGTTTGGATGATAAAGTTAAAATCAACTCGTTTGCAGCCAACACAGAGAATCAAATGAACTTTCAAATAAACTAAATAAATCAAAAAACTAACAAATAGGGTTTGAAATTAACTTTTTTACTCACCGGCCAATTTGGCTACTAAATGTTTAAGTTACCGTCCATTCAGAACTTCTGGCCAAAAATAAGAAGAAGAAAAAAAAGAAATAAACCAGATTAACTACGTCACAACTTATAAATATATAATAAAATTTGGTTTTCATTCATTAATTTCTTATTCAAACAAAATCCTGTCATTCAGCATCTCCTCCCTTCCTCTTTCATCCTCATTGTTTTCTCCAAAAATGTATTTTAGGTGGACAGATCACAAAGAACATCAAAAAAATGTAGGATGTTGGAAAATAACATTGTCTTTTCTGTAAACCAAATGCTTTTTAATCTTCGCTGTTGCTTCAATGCAAACGAACAAGCGCGCCGTTATTTGTTGTGTAGTGAGGTGTGTGTTCAAGTAAGCCAGATATGCGCAGATTCTGTGCAATACGCTGTATTTAATATATCATGATGACTAAATCTGCACAGATTTGTCTTACACAAACTTCCCCAGTAAAGTGAGTAAATATAATAAATAACCCGCAAAATTGGCTAGTGATTTGACAGCGTTACCCGCCACAGTTGATTTTTGGAGGGTGTTAATTTCAAACCCTGTGTCTAAAAAAGAAGAGCCCATGGTCTTTTGCACCATTTATTATGAAATACTGCAGTGTTTTCAGAAGCAGACGTTTGGCTCTTGGCGAGAGTCATGAGAGGAGCAGGTGTCCAGCAGAACCGTGACCCCGGAGCCAACGCTGGGAATAGACACGATCCTGACCTCGCTTTCACACCATCTCCTGCTGCGGGGCATTATGGGGAAGACAGTGACAAATACACCAGGGTGTGTAGTTGGCATGATGCTGGGATTAAATTCGCCATTGAAATCAAAATAGACAATTAGAGGATACTGTATATGCAT
Organism: Gila orcuttii; assembly: GCA_026230005.1. Classification (NCBI taxonomy): domain Eukaryota; kingdom Metazoa; phylum Chordata; class Actinopteri; order Cypriniformes; family Leuciscidae; genus Gila; species Gila orcuttii. The sequence goes on along the minus strand of JAPDVR010000015.1, from coordinate 42,404,587 downwards.
TAACGTCACTTTCCTGCAGGAACAACATCGGATTGAGTGGCAGAAGAGCTGATGAGTGACTGGAGTTAAAGGGATAGTTCACCCAAAAATGAAAATTCTGTCAGTAATTACTCTCCCTCATGTTGTTCAACCCCGTAAGACCTTCGTTCATCTTCGGAACACGAATTAAGATATTTTTGATGAAATCTGAGAGCTGGATCACTCCTTCATAGGCTTCTAAGGGATTGAAACTTGTTCCCCGAAAAGTCATTAAAGACATCGTTAAAATAGTCCAAGTGACTACAGTGGCTCAATCTTAAGTTTATCAAGTGACGAGAATACTTTTTGTGTGCAAAAACAAACAAAAATAACGACTTTATTTCAACTCTTCATTTCCTTCTCTGTGGGCCTCGAGTCAGTTAACGTAGTGTGATAGCGTACGTCACACATAGGCTCACTATTGGCCGACGCTGGTCATGTGTGTGATGCGTGTGACGTACAACAACAGAAGCTTACACTTTTACACTACGTCAACTGACTCGAGGCCCAGAGAAAAGGAAATGAATAGTTGAAATAAAGTCGTTATTTTTGTTTGTTTTTGCGCACAAAAAGTATTCTCGTCGCTTGATAAACTTAAGATTGAGCCACTGTAGTCACTTGGACTATTTTAACGATGTCTTTAATGACTTTTCGGGGCTGGCAAGTTATTGGCATTGTGTTATTTCAGTTAGGCTAATAGCTGGTATGATTTGCATTGAGAGATGATCTTATGGAAAGTTCCCCATGCCAGTCTCTAGGTATGGTGAAGGGAATGTGATGATGTGGGGCTTTTTTAATTCCAAAGGCCAAGGGAACTTTATCAGGATGCATATTATCCTGGATCCATGAAATAACTGGCCTTTAAAAATAAAAATCTGCCTGACTCTATGGGAATTTAACATAGGGGGGGCCTGACTTACCCAACCTGTATTTTAAGGAAGAACATTTATTTATTTACGACATATTATTCATTCACAAAGAAAATTGGTGTCCTTAAAGGTTGGATTTTTCCTCATTTTTTAAATTAAAGCATTAAGATCAATTTCCAAAAGATGATTTTTTATTCCTCTTTTTAGTCATCTTTAGCATGGGTGTGTTCACTTATGCTAGACACTGTATTCCTGAAAGGTTATAAAGGATTTGAAGGCAAAGTGAACAAACAAACTTGTCAGAAGTTTTGCATCACTTTTCAAAAGAGTGCTTGTGTGTCTTTCAAATAAATGCCATTTGCTTTGACATTTTGTTATCTAATGCAATGAAAAAAGTCTGACTTTTCTGGGGCCACTGTAGATTTAGCTTTTTATGCTTAAATGCATTACATAAGTAAAAATGTACTCATAAATTACACACAAAAAAGGAAGTTTTGTTCAAATGTTTCTCATTGCCTCTGCTGTCAGAACACTAATGCATCTGATGATGTCTTCGTCTCGATCGCAGCTGCTCATTTGCAGTTCTCTCTCCTGTGGCGTCTATGAAGATACACAGACGATTGAATCTCACCTTGCAAAACTCTTCTAAGGCACGTTACATCACCTCACCGGGATGGTTTGGCGTTCTGCTAATTTCACATGGAGCACAACACGCTGTGGCCATATGCTTCTCCAGGTGGATGAGGCATCCAGGCAACAGCACCAAAGCAGCAGGAACGTTTCCTCACAAAGTAGAGCATCGCTCCAGCCGAAGGTTCGAGCAGAACAATCCAGTCCTCTTTGAAATAAAGCAAAGCAGTGATTATTTACCTCCACTAACAATGAGAAAGAACAGAGGAGCCTAAAGCACAGAGAGCGTTTCCGCTGAAACTGATGCCCATTAATAACACAAACTACAGTATGTGACCCCGAGATCACAGTATGATTTTAGTTGATTTCTTCTACATTAGCTGAATATTAGGTCATGCAAAGGAACAAACTTGTTAAGTTTCTGGAAGTGGACATTAAGACAAATATTACTCTTTGATTTCCATGTATCTAATAATTTCTGGACAGAAGCCCAGACAGAAACACGTGGACTTGAATCAAGCTTCAAAATAAAAGCTGAAGCTCCAATCTGGACCTGTGTCTTTGCATTTATTCACTAAATTATGGCCATTTTCTACATTTTATTCGAATGACTTTTATTGATGATTTGGGAGCGCTGATCCCATAATTTACATTCAGACAGACAGAGAATCATACGAGACTGTCATTAAGGCGCTTAAACGTGTGAACGATCAACCTAATTTGCATTATAAAACTGTAAATTCTGGTATATTTTATGCATCATTAGTGCTCTTATAAATGTCAGTCCTCAAGAATATTTCACTAGATAAATGCCAAGTTTTCCATGTTTATGGCAGCATGTTTAACATTTCAAGCCCAGAAAATCACTGTTGAGTTTCAAACGGCCATTTAATTAGTGGTACAGTAGGTAGATCATTTTTCAGTCTCTCATTACTAATATATAATGAACAGTTAACATTAGTATGAAGCTTATTTCTGCTATGGAATAAAAAATATAGAAGGAAATTGCGACTTTTTCTCAGAACTGCAAGAAGAGAGAAAAAGTCAGAAATGTGTATATAAACTCAGAATTCTGAGGAAAAGTCAGAAGTATGAGAAAAAGTCAAAATTGTGAGATATAAACTCAGAATCCCGAGAAAAATTCAGAAGTGCGAGATGTAAATTCAGAATTCTGAGAAAAGGTCATAATTTTGAGATATAAACTCAGAATTCAGAGAGGAATAGTCAGAATAGTGAGATATAAACTCCGAATTCAGAAAAAAAGTTAGAAGTGAGAGATATAAACTCATAAAAAAAGTCAGAAGTGCGAGATGTAAACTTGGAATTTGAGAGAAAAAGTAAATGTGTGAAAAAAGTTTGTTTTTTTCCAAGAGAAAAAGTCCAAATTGTTAGATTAAAAAGTCAATTAGCTTTTATACTTTTTTATTCCAAGGCGGAAACAAGCTTCCCTCTGAGCTCAACCACTTGATCTTACAGTGCAGAAAATAACAAGCCCTTTTTGCATTCGGCTGGAAAAAACTTTTCATGACACCTACTTAATACAATGGATTTTCCCCCCATCTGCAGGATCTGTGTCCAATTTTTTAGTGCAATTGAAAAATGGCCCAGGAAGTCCTTCAGAAGTGCACTATGACTCCCGGGCCACAAATATGCGGTGAGCTGTTTTTAGGATCGACTCTCTGCTGCAGGACGGAATGCACACGGATCTAAATATGGAAAGAGCACAAATAATGAAGTGCAGCTGGGGTTCAGCTCCCATGCCACGAGCTGCTATTGTTGCTGGGACGTTTTTTGAGGCATTTATTCTGAGAAACACATCAAAACGGGTCTCGCACCGCACCTTCATTAGAGCAGGCCGGCGTTCCGTATCGGTGGAGAAACCGGATCTCCAGACGCCCTTATCCAACACTGAGGATGAAGAGACTCTCGACATCTGCGGGAGGAAGGACATCTGTGGGCTTCAATGTAAACTCAGAATTCCGAGAAAAAGTCGGAATTGTGAGACGTAAACTCAGAAATCTTGAGAAAAAGTTAGAAGTGCGATGTATGAACTCAGAATTCCCAAGAGAAAAAGTCAGAATTTTGAGATGTAAACTCAGAATTCCAAGGAAAAAGTCAGAAGAGTGAGATATAAACTCAGAATTCCAAGGAAAAAGTCAGAAGAGTGAGATATAAACTCAGAATTCCGAGGAAAAAAGTCTGAATTCTGAGATGTAAACTCAGAATTCTGAGAAAAAGTAAAAATTGTGAGACGTAAACTCAGAAATCTTGAGAAAAAGTTAGAAGTGTGATACATAAACTCAGAATTCCGAGAGAAAAAGTCAGAATTTTGAGATGTAAACTCAGAATTCCGAGGAAAAAGTCAGAAGAGTGAGATATAAACTCAGAATTCCCAGGAAAAAAGTCAGAAGAGCGAGATATAAACTCAGATTTCCGAGAGAAAGAATTCCGAGAAAAAGTCAGAAGAGTGAGATATAAACTCAGATTTCCGAGAGAAAGAATTCCGAGAAAAAGTCAGAAGAGTGAGATAAAAACTCAGAATTCCGAGGAAAAAAGTCTGAATTCTGAGATGTTAACTCAGAATTCCCAAAAAAAGTCGGAAGAGCGAGATATAAACTCAGATTTCTGAGAGAAAGAATTGTGAGAAAAAGTCAAAATTGTAAAATGTATACTCAAACTTCCATGAGAAAAGCCATTATTAAAGCAACACTATGTCGTTTTTGCGGTTTTTGCTCTCGGGTCCCCCTACAGTTGGGAAACAGTATTGTCTTCTACTACTGTCGTAAAATCTGTCATGGTTACACCAGGCGATACACGTGTGCATTTGTTGACAAGCCGACACCGTCTTGAGTTCTCGCCGGGCAGACTGCCAGCGTTGCGTGTGAAATGTCTTCATCCCAGGTACATTGGCATATGTTTCAGCATGTCATATGAATATAATTTCATGGGTTTTATTTTTTTCAAACGTCAAAAGATCGCGTAGCTCACGTTTACAAGACAGCGTCATTATAGTAGCCTATTGTCTACTGTTTTACATAACGGATATGCTAATTCAATTCAATGTTTGTGTGGTAGGTAATAGCCATATATCGTCAATATTATAATATCAAGCTACCATAGATGAATATGCAAATTTGAAAATCGATTTGCATTATAGCCAGAGGCAAGACACTTTCACCAGAAAAATAAATACACAAACATATCAGCCTGCAGACATTAGGATAGTTATCCTGAAAGATTATTTATTATAACCATCGTAAACTAGCATGTTAGTGTAGCTACCAGATTGATAATTCGCTACTCTACTAGCATTACTTGATTCATGAAGATAAATGGAGGACCAGATAGATTCCGTAACATAGCCAGGCCTTTTACATTTCGCGCGATAGTCAGCTCCCTGACTCCCTGATTTATTTATAAATGTATAAACACTTTATAGATGACTGACTGCTGCGCTTGTGACAGGGTGCATGTTACTGAAAGAACGAGCAGAGAGAGCCGGTCGCGCGCACGCACACTCTCACCGTGTTCAAACTGTCTTGCTCTCCCTCCAATAGTGATCCTTCTCCGGTCTTTTAAGTTGTTACTCTCCCTTTTTCTTCTTTTAGTCACCTCTGACAAAACCTTTGCCTTCTTCCTTTTAGTTGTTGCTTCGGTCATGACAACAACATACAGACGGGTTAGAGATGCGCGGATGGGCTATTATTTCATCCGCAACCGCATCATAAAACTCATCATCCATCCGCCATCCATCCGCACCAAAATTTTTGACCAATTTTCAAAACCGCACCCGCCCGCCATCCGCTGATTGGGCGATACAAGGCGCTGCTGATGACAGCCGCGAGACTAGAAAGCTCTCAGAATATCAGCAGAGAACTCCGTCTCCGATCGGCGCGCAGGGGCAAAAATACATAAAATAGCCTAAATTAAACGCACTTCGGCAAACCTGACCTTATCTGATCAATACTGTACAATGTACAATATTGTATAATGTAATATATCTGTACAATATTTTCATTGTAGCCTAATAGAAAATGCATTTTGGCACATAATTTCAACATGCTGCTATTGTATGGAGCGCCGTTTGTAAAGCGGCTCACGCTGAAAATAACAGCAACATTTTGTCACATTCAGCTTCAAACAATGTTTAAAAAAACTGGTATGAATTTTTGACGGTCACTTTTTAGCACATTTACAACAATATTTGTCAACTTAGAAATATTTTAAATAGTTAAATCTAAATATTAAATGTTACACGTAAATATTAAATGTTAAATCTAAATGTTAAATCTAAATCTAAATGTTAAATCTAAATGTTAAATCTAAATCTAAATGTTAAATCTAATGTTAAATCTAAATGTTAAATGTAAATGTTGAATCTAAATGTTAAATCTAAATGTTGAATCTAAATGTTAAATCTAAATGTAAATCAGATAACTCAGATAGTCAGATAACAATATTTAACAATGTATACATATATTTTTCATTTGATTGGTTCAACCGCCCACCACCCGCCCGAATTTAATTAAAATATTTTTTTTCGTCACGTCATCCGCCCGATCCGCGGTTTATCCGCGGGGTCCGCAGCTGTAACCGCCAACCGCGCATCTCTAAGGCGGGTATCAAACGCTAGTTGGGCTCTCACGTCAGAATCTGAGGAAGTGGGGGAAGTGACGTATGCCGTAAAGCAGTCGAATTTTGTAGTTTTTTTGTGCTCGGGTTCCTACCCGAAACCCGAAGTTACATAGTGCCAGTAAAAGCGATACAGACACTGTCAGGCTATGGCAGACGTGTCATTCAACCTATTGTAAGTCGATGTACCATCACAAGGGTCTTGGAAATATATAATGAAGGTTGAAAAACTACATAGTGTTACTTTAAGATATGTAGACACAATTCTGAGAAAAAAAACGGAGAATTGAGAGATAAAAATACGTTTTTTAAAGCATTTATTCTGAGAAAAATCAAACGGGTCTCGCACCGCACCTTCATTAGAGCAGGCCGGCGTTTCCTAACGGAATCTGGAGAAACCGGATCTCCAGACGCCCCTATCCAACCCTGAGGATGAAGAGACTCTCGACATCTGTGTGGGCTTCGATGTGGCCCATGATTAATAGAGTAAAGGTGAAGGGACGAGACACCTTTGGCTCGGTGGATCTTAATGCCGAACATGAGCTATTCCCATCGGACCCACAGCAAAGACACACTACATCTAATGAGGGCAGGACTGAGTTCAGGTTCAGGCTGTGAGGTAATTCTGACTCCATCATAGGACTTCTATGGTGCAAATTGACCATAGAAACCACGGCTGGGTGAACATTTTTGGACAGGGAGTGAAATAAAACGGGAAACAGAGTCATGAGAGCTACTACAGCTCCTCTATAACATCATTCACTAAAACAGATGCAACACAAGCTACAAAATTATTGGGAAATGTTACATCCTGTTGTTAAACTCCAGAATTCAAAAAGGTATCGGAAAAATTATACAGTATAAAGGTCAATACCATTACAAAAACTGAAAGAAAAAAATCTTTATTTGAATATTGTGTTGGTCCAAACTCATATGTTGATATTTCACAAAATCATATTGGTTTGGGTTTTTTCATGAAATCAGATATATCTAAATAATCTTTATGCATCTTTACCATACAACAAGTTGCCAAGTCTGTCAAAAATAAATAAATAAAATAATCTTAAACTAGTCCATATATGAGTTGTGCTCTGTTTCAAGTCTCACATTTAAGACACTATTCAACAAAATGTTCATCAATACTGTGCTGAAATACTGTTTAAATTGTAATATATTGCACAACTACTGTTATTATTCATTTATGGCGGTGTTTGGTTCTTTATGGAGCTTGACAGCTGTGGTCACTTTAGTCTACAATTGTAAACTTCAAAAACAGAAAAATAATAATAACAGAATAAGGGTTGAAACAACATGTGGGTGATAACAAATGATACAAAAAATTATAACAGAATTTACATTTTTGGGTTAACTACACTGCAAAAAAACACTTTATAATGAGTTTTTAATTAGTATTTTTAACCAGATGTATTAACTAAAACTAAAACCATAACAAACGTAATACCTGAAATAAAACAAACATTAACTGAAATAAAATTATTGTATTTTAGCTAGTAGCCAATGCTCATTTTTGTTTAGTTTAAATTGAAGTACTAAAATAACTAAAACTAAATAAACTAAAAATTAAAAATAAAACTTGATAAATATAGACATGTTTTAAAAAAATGACAAAAACACACAATAAAGAAAAACTAAAATGTATCTAAAATTAAAATGAAAACAGAAAAACTAAGAATAAAATCCAAATAAATATATGAACTAAACCTATAATATAGCGCAACAATGAATATAATAAGACTTGTTTTTAGATTAATAAACTTTTATTTAATTTAAGTGTATTTTGTCACTGACAGATTTTTCACTTTTACTTGTTGCAAACAAGATGAAACACTCATAATAAAACACAATCTCTTAAATCTATTAAATCAACACTTATGTAGTGCTACTTATTAAGTAAATCAATCTTGTTTCAATGATTTTTAAATATTTAAATGGTAAAATTTGATTTTTTTTTTTTTTGCAGTGCATTCCTAAGGTTGCTCTGTTTCCCCAAACGAATCCCTAATTTCCAGATTATTTGTGCACCCGAGCATCTGCTCATATAAAAACGCCTGTATCTTTACCTTATCCTCTGTAAGCCTCAGGAAATGGCTTTTGTGCTCCAACAGACAAGACACGGATCCTGCAAGCACAGTATCTGTTGACAAGCTTGACCTGCTTCCATTACTGGCCCAGAGCTTAACGGAGAAACTCAATCTAACTTGGCAGAGAGTCAGGAAGCTTTTCCTGCTCAATTCTTTCCCACAGAACAATGCGCTCTTAATTAAGAGGCTAACAAGTAAGATACAGGAAGGCGCTCTCAGAAAGATCTCAGTCTGATCTTTCAACGCATGCATCCGTCCATCATACTTCTGAATACTAAAGCAGAAGAGATGCACTTGTTTAAAACACTCAGCACATTCACTGCATGGTTGAGGGAAGGAATTGTGGGTAATCAGTGGCCCGCTGGGACAGGAGAGAGAGCTTTTTATTCTTGGGTCCATTGTGTACATAAATATTGATGAAGACTCGGGTCATTGGCCAAGACATCTGCAATGCCCTGCAGTGCCGGCTGCTAAAAATAACCACAGAAATGTGAATCCAGTACGATATGAAGACTTTATTCATTTGCTGTTTGACGTGTTTAGTTTGTTTTGTTCTGGCAATCGGTGGCATTTACGTTTCCTCGCTGGAAATATAATGGCATAATATCAAGAACCACAGGGAAATCACATGAAGTTCACAAGCCACAGGGTCATGTTTTTATCACGGTTCATAGCGACACTGCTGAGAATCTACAGTTTAAAGATGTCCAGTTACTGTTCGTAAACACAACATTCAAACGTGGCCTTTCCTCGTGTGCGGAGAATAGAGGTAATGCATCGACGTCCTGAGCTGATGAGTGACTGGGTTTAATAGGGGAAACTGTGAAAACACGAGTAAAACAAACAATTATCAGTTTTGTGTACAACATTTAATAATCTTGGTCAATGTTGTTGGTTCATGTTAATTCACAGTGCATTCATATTAACAAATACAACGTTTAATTTTAAAAATGTATAACAAAATTTGGTAGCACTTTATTTTGATGGTCCCTTTTGAACATTCTGTTGACTATAAGTAACTTTGCAACTAACTCTCATTAGAGTATTAGTGTACTGTCTGCTTAATATCTGCTAACTCTTTATTGTGATGCTCCTCAACAGACATTCGACTGACTATAAGTAAATTTGCAGCTCAACTTTTTCTAACCCTACCAGTTTACTAATACTCTACTAATACTCTAATGTGAGTTAGTAGACATGTAGGTGCAACGTTACTCATAGTCGACAGAATGTGTTGGACCATCAAAATAAAGTGAAACCCCAAATTTTTTAATTAATATTAACTTAGGCTAACACATTCTGTAGAATTATTGTTCATTGTTAGTTCACTAATTCACTAATGTTATCAAATGTTAAAAACTTTCTGATTAATATAACCATGCATCCCTAATATAGATCTACCAAGTATTTACTAAACAGTAGAACGTTGGCCTAGCAACGCCAAAAACGCTAAAAAAAACATAAAATTAAAAAACATACCAAATGCACACATGTAAACTGAAATGGTGACTGTAAAATGAAAAATTTAATCTGAAGCCCTTGAAAGTGCACATCAAGCCTGCTATCAACACTGATGTTAAAATGGAGATTCCTGCATTTCTGGAGCTCCTTCTACAACAGCTTGTGCATCTAATCAAACACATGCAGTGACAATGAATCGACTCCATCTAGCAATTTGCTTGCACAAAACTCCTGCACAAAAATGTGCTTTCAGGAGCAGCTCATCACAGTCCGGCAGACCTGATCTAAACTGAGTCACAACAGATTGTGAACGCGTCCCAAAGCTCTCTGAGCTAAAACTGCTGTGAGGAATAGTGTTTCCACACTGGGCTGGAGAAACACAGGCGTTTGAGGGCAGCAGGACACTGGGAAACTGTTGTGCCCTTCAAACTGTTTTAAAGGATCACGCTTATCTGTTTAATAATGAGCGGATTACTGTATGCAATATGAGAGCCTTCGATGTTCATCAGCTACTTTTGTGTGTCAACAGAAGATTTAGCACAATGTCATCATTATACTGACAGAAGTGACAGACATGAGTAGCTGGGGAATCTTATTCTTCTTCCCCAAAAGCCTGAAAAAATTAGTCTAAGCTTGCACGATTCTGCAATCATTTTATGATATTTAACTTCTATTAAACTCGGGTTCTCCTTGACCGCATAATTAATTATGCTTTTAAAAGGTCATGCAAACAGAAAAATGAAAACACTTTAACTGCACCAAATCCTCTCTGGTTACACTGTAAAAAAGATTAAATATTATTGGAGTACATTTACAAGAAAATACTAAAAATGTTATGTTCAATTCAATGTTTTACTTGCCATTTCTTTGTATTTACTCTGCAAAAAATAATGTTCTTCATCAGTGTTTTTGTCTTGTTTTCCAACACAAATATCTAAACATTCTTAAATCAAGATACATTTAGTGAAAAAGCAAAATTACTGATGATATTAAGTCTTGTTTACTGAAGTGAGTTTAAACAAGAACAATTATCTGACAATAGGGTCAGAAAAAAAGAATCTTGTTTTCCCTTTGAATTAAGTTTTTTAGTTTTTTACCCCACTGGCAGATATTTGTCCTTAAAATCTTAAATAATTTAGCTTATTAACTTGTATCTTGATTTTAGAATGTTTAGATATAACACTGAATAAGAAAGTATTTTTTCTTTGTATGATTCAAATCGTTTCAAAGTAAATCAAGTGTGTTAACATTTTTTCAAGTGTGCTTGGCCAGTTAAAAATACACTTTTCTCTTAAACCCCAGTCAAACTGCAGTCTTTCTCTCTCTCATCACACTTGAGCACAAAGCTGATACTGAGAAGGTCGATGTGAGTAAAAGCACGAGGGCTGAGGGATGCTTTACAAAGCGATAACGGCAAAGACAGGCGACTGGCCTCTTCATCCATCACACCAGAGACTTTGACCTCCGTCACCCGCTTGCCTGATCATTATAAACATCACCTCATGAACACCAGAGAAATGTGAACGGGAAGCAGAAGAAAAACAGAAGAATGGCAAGTAAAGAAATATGTTATTTTAAGGTGTTTCCATGAAAAACAAGACATTCAGGGCTCCTGCTATTCCTCAGGCTAAAAACATAAACTGATTCATTATTTTAAGATCAGATTTGTTGCTTTTGACCACTGAGGGACTGAAATATATGCTGTGGTCGGTAACTTGCTCCTTCCAAGTCAAGGACATTATTTTGTGCAACTCAACAAAACACACCTGTTGATACTGGCATCATGCACACGTATTTGTTAACAGAACTTTTGTTTTAGCTCACCTAACTCTCTTGCCATTCGTTTGCATGGATAACGTGATCAATCCAGGCTACCTATTTCCAAAGGATCCAACAGTTTGAACATAAACATGAATTATGTCAAAGTTCTCCCAGTATTTTCAGAGCACTTCGGTGCCCTCTAGAGGAGGGGAGATGTTTGCACCCTATAGGTTTAAATTTTATCTAGCTTGTTGCTGAAGACTTTAGTTTTCACATTCTGACATAAATCCATAACTTTTGTCCTTGCTGATGATCGATTACACGCTGATATATCAGTTCATGAGCTCATAAGCCGAGGTTGCTGTGTCCGGTCAAGTGTGTTGTCTCTCTAAAGAGAACTACTACTGCATTTTAATATCATATTTCTTTACGGTATGACAGCCAGGGTTTCTCAGCCAAAATATTTCCCGTTCTGTAGAGAGAGGAAACATGTTGGAGCTTATAAATCTGAGTTGACATGCCACAAAAAATACCATGCTTTCTTTTATTTTTGTTTCCAACCAGAGCGAGATAAGAACAACCGAACAGAAACGCATGGCGGGAATCGACTAACACTGTCACAAAGGTGAATTATGTTTCATAAAATCACTCTCGGTCTCAAACGTCTGAAATACATTTGATACTGCCACAGCAACTGCTTAGAAAACATGGTTTTGGTAAGACATCAGATAAAAAGGCACTCGCACAGCTGCGGGGGGAAGGAGTTTAGTGGTCGGGTAAGGTATGTCTGATAGAAAAGATAGCAACAAATGTAATTTCATATACTGCTGATGGATGTGGGCGACATCAGGGGGATCCGCGGTATAAAGGAGCATGTAGAACAGTTAATAAGCCACTAAATGCTAAGAGCTTTGAAACTCTTTGGCCCCATGAACAAATTAAAGTGTGTCTAATTGAATAATGAGTGACTGTGATGGACCAGTGCAAATGCAAAATTAAAACATTACAAGCTTACAGCACGTCACTGTAAAGACCATGCCGGCCACTTTATTAGGTACACCTGTTCAACATCTAATCAGCCAATCACATAGCAGCAACTCAATGATTCTAGACATGAAGAATGATCAGAAAAAGAGGAAATATCCAGTGAGCGGCAGTTCTGTGGGAGAAAATGCCTTGTTGATGCCAGAGGTCAGAGGAGAATGACCTGGGCTGTGTTTCCCATATAACGCTGTAACTCGCTGCTTCACGACTATAGTACGATGCATTGTTGAAGAAATCAACTAGCTAGTCACGACTGTTTCCCGAAACCGTATTGTCGCAAATTGGTCGTTCAACCACGTTGGTTAATGATGTCACGCAGGTGGTGGAGTAATAACTTCTTTTAATAAATCTTTTTGAGATCGAACTAATGCTAGATGTTTTGCTATACATTACAGACATGACATCTGAGGACTATTTCTCATTATTCTCAGTTATTTTGCTTTATTTCCAGATCCAATCATAGACTCGTTCTTACACACTAGAGCATGTACGCACATGCGCACTCTTCAAAAACGACGCTTTAAATCTCTTGACAAACTAAAAGACGTAAATAACATTTGTATGTATTCTAAATTAAAGATTTAAATTTGTACTGAATGTCAGTTTGCTTATTTTGCTCAAGATAAAGATTTATTGAGTCCACATGTCATGAAAACAAGAAACTCTTCTTCTAACCACAGGTTGAGATCTGTCGCTCCAAATACACAACTTTGCGAATGTTCATTAGAACGATTGTTTCGGGAAACACCGACTCGTTGAACTGCTGATAACGACAGAACTTGCGACCACATTTGGCTAATGATGCTTTTGGGAAACACATCCCTGACTGGTTCAGCTGATAAAAAGGCAACATTAACTCAAATAAGCACTCGTTACAACCAAGGTCTGTCAATTTAAAACCTTTTTTAAAGGGGTCCTGTTAGGCCCTTTTACAAAGTCTTGATTTTGTTTTGGGGGTGTACTAGAATATGTTTTCATGCTTGATCGTTCAGAAAAATGCATTATTTTTCACATATTTTATATTATTACAGCTCCTCTCTGCCCAGTCTGGTTGAACAGAACGTTTTCGATAAAACCCCTCCTTCCGAAATACAAAATGTGCTGTGATTGGTTAGCTGGCCCAGTGTGTTGTGACTGGCAGAGCTTAGCGTCATAACCACAAGCTCTACTCAGATGTAAATATTAACGATGGTGTCAATTTCAAACCATTTCGAGCCCCATTCAGACCCTGACAATGTTAACAAACAAGAGGATTGTGCAAACCGCACTCTTTCTCTAACTGTCTCTGAACGGATTTCAAGCTCGAACTTTGCAATTACGGATTTCACAGGACGTTTCACAGTGGTATGTATTGTGTCATTTTCTTATAGATACGATGTTATCCACATTTATTCATATTTGTTGGAAAACTATGGTTATACAAACAATAATCGATCACAAAACCATGGATAATATTCATAAGGGGTGGTGAACAGTCTTACAAAAGCAAGAGCTTCAAAAAGCTCCAGTAAACACTACATCAATACTTTAATGTTAGTTAGCAGGTTTGATTACATCATAGCTATCATAACAACTACATAAAACTTATAATTGGAACTGTTAAAATCCTGACAAAATGGGAATGGCTCCGTCTTTCAGGAGAAGATTTTGTGCGTATAGCCTGCATCCGCCCTTCTGGAAGCTGTTCTCTGTAAAATGTAACTAATATAACTAATCCCTAAGGTGTTATATATAACTAATATCTAAAACTCATACTTAAGCATTTCCTAATGTTTCCTTAAGCTTTTACAGCTGTCGAACCAAAGGCCTCAAACCGCGTAATGAAACGTCCACATTAAGCGCATTTGTTACTATTGAACCACTGAAATTAGTTTGTTTTTCACTGTGGCATGAAGGAATAATAATGATAAAATGAGGGAGTCGAGCCAAAGGTTTATCAGCTCTTACAGCACAGTCCCGGACGCTCTGTGTTCCTGCCAAAACAATGCTTCTTTTTTATATTAAGCTGGAGCGGATACAAACATTTACAATCAAGACTAATGCTGAAGGCTTTAATGAACGTACAAATGTGTCTTTTACATTACCACAATGACCTTTGTTTCCGCCTTTATATTTGATAATAAGATGGAGAAGCTCCTGTCAGATGCAATTCAGTGTTTGGAAAAGTTTCAGGATATATGGAGACTGATCAAGCATTTCTGAATAATGACCCTGAAAACAAAACGCAATAATTAAAATGCTCATATTCCAACAGTCATCACCTTTCAGTGCATTAATATAATATAATATAATATAATATAATATAATATAATATATTTTTTTTTTCATGACAATTAAGCAAATTTTCCCTCATATTCTCATCTTTTCTGCATTTTGACATTTTAATTCTCATTATTCTCAAAGGTGATTTTCATTAGACTGAAAGTACTGTAATACAATGACCTTTTTTTTTTATTAAATCAGCCTACATTAAATGAAATATTAGCAAAACTTATAATATAATAAATGTATTCAAATTTAAATCATTCATACTTCATGAAAACGCTGTTGCCATGCAAATTCTTTATAAATATAATTTGATAAAAATATAAATATAATTCATAAAATAAAAATATTTTTTGTTAAAATATAAGGCAGACATGTTCTTGAGATTCACCTTTTATTTATTCTGTTAATCTTATACATCAATGAACATGTTTCAGTTCTGCTTCCCCTTCAGCTCTATTTTAAAAGAGCAAATAGAAATATTGCGTCCTAAATCATTCAGCTAACAGCATTAAACACTGAACTGCGTGTGTGTGTGTGTGTGTGTGTGTGTGTGGCCAGATTAATGCTTTTATTTGAGCTTAAATCAGCATGTTTGAGGCTTATGAAAAGCAGGTCTAGGATGCTTCTTTATTCATTCTGAATGGCCTATTAGTGGCTTTTAATGTGCGTGTCTTTATGGCGATGTCTTCACGCAGTGGACTCGTCCTCCATGAATCAGTGCTGGGGCCAATTTCTCCATACATTCAGTGTGAGGAAGCCTCTTTAAGACACCAAATTAGAGCTCTAATGTGATCTTATTGATTTTCTCTCCTTTAATTTGTTCCTTATTTATGGCCTGTGTTTCTTTGCAGTGAAAAAACGAGAAGGAGAACATCCGAAGTAACGCGAATATCACCTCAACTGTGACTGCTCACCTTTACAGAGATCTGGCTATGGAAGTATTTTAATTTCTTCTACATAAGTATTTTAAAACATTCCTTAATAAATAGATCGAATCAATCCATGAACAAAAGATGAATCACAAACTTTGATTTGAAGCAGAGAAAGATTTGAAAATCATACAAAAGTGTTATTGAAAGGCGAAGCGATGCAAATATTTGAATCCGATTTTGTTTATTTAAACAGGCTGTCATTTTAATGTATTTTCTTATCAGAAAATGCCAATATTACATTTGAACCCTATAAAGATAGTTTCATATTAAAGCTACTTCATCGCATTATGACAAGCAAGTTTCTAAGGCCTCTAAATGATCAACATGATCTGATAAACCCGTCGCACACAATCTTCATGCCTTCTGTCGTCTCATTGATTTAGACTTTTTTTTATCAAGTAAAAGTCTTTTAGTATAATTGTAAAAACGTCCTCCTTCAGCTCGAGCTTCATGAGTCTTTCTGTGTCAAATCTGCACTGATTTTTTCAAATAAACATAAGAATAACTTTGATAGTGTTAGTAATATTTCAACTGGCGTGAAGCAGCTCAGGTTTACTTGATTATCAGGCTTTTGAGGAACGTTTATTTGTTCATCTCTCAATCATCAATGTATTGCATTGTATTTAAAACTACAGAGCTTTGATCATAAAACTAAGCATTTAAATATCTTACTAAGACATTTTATTGGCAGATATTGGTATTTATATGCATTTTATGGAAGTATCTGCTGTACTGTTATAAAGATATCATTAATTTACATTGCAAGCCATCTGAAAATCTTACTTTTTGTCCACATAAATATCAGCATCTGCAGCAATTTATGCTCAGTTTGGGCCTCTGAATAAAATCAAGCTGTTTTTTCCTCCATATTCTCACTATATCTTCCTAAATTAGCCATAAAAGCCTGATGTATCATATATGAAATGTATAATTAATTTTGGTATAATAAAGCATTTCATTTAGAAAAATCAGACTATTATTTCACATGTCAGTCTTTCCAGGGGAAAGTAACTAATTTTCATTCCCGTCAGGTTAAATATGCCGTCTGAAGTCTACAGGCTGCCGGTGGCATCCAGTGAGATAAATACGTTTATATTCTGCTGTAAACACACATCTGTGTGATTGAAAATGTTTAGTGCACACTTTATGAGGAGCACCTTGTTATGAAAGCAGATCTGCTTCATGTTCGCCGTGTTTGTACACACACGTCTGTTTGTTGGCTTGTTTGCATCAAACTCAGACCTGTTGTGTTCTGTCATGTGCATGTCGGATACTCGCTGAAAGCAAACACATCTGCTTAATTAAGCGTGATTCACTCGGTCCGTGAATAAACACACGAGGTCAGAATTTCATGACGGATGGAGAACGTGTGCAGAAAAGCATGAAGCGTCCCTGACTGCATGTTTACAGATGTTGGGATGCAGAAACAGCACATTATGACCTGCTCGGACTAAAAGTACATGAGCTGATACGCTGTTTGCGCAGGCTGGTCTGTGAATCCACTGCTAAAGCGGGATTGAAGTGCCAGCTGCAGGCGTTTAGACATATGGAAGCAAAATACTCACATGCCAGTCGGCCTGAGGTGACGGCGGGTTCACGGCTGATGCTGATTCCAGATCTGATGACAGGCTATTAAACCGCTTCACTATGGCCTTCGTTTTCTTCACTGTGTTGAAACTGTGACACTAGGAAAATATACAAAACGTCACATCACGGGAAAAACCTTGAAGGCCTCAAGGTGTCTAAAATAAAGCATTCAAAAATAGCCAACAGGTAGTATGAATTTAGCTCAAACTGTTGAATATGGTGCTTGCAACGCCAAGGTTATGGGTTTGATTCCCAGGAGTGCATGAACTGATTAAATATGTATCTTGATTGCAATGTAAGTTGCTAGAATGAAAGTCTCTTCTGCTCACCAAGGCTGCATTTATTTGATCAAATATACAGTAAAAAGATGTGAAATATTATTAGGATTTAAAATAGCTGTTTTCTATGTGAATATATAGTAAAGTGTAATTTATTCCTGTGATCAAAGCTGAATTTTCAGCATCATTACTCCAGTCTTCAGTGTCACATGATCCTTCAGAAATCAGTATAATATGATGATTTGCTGCTCAAGAAACATTTATATGGAAGCTTGTTTCTGCAACAGAATATACAATTTTAAAAGATAATTGCGACTTTTTATCTCATATTGCGATTATCTCGCAATTCTGACTTTATTTCTCAGACTTGCAAGATATAAAGTCAGAATTGCAAGATAAAAAGCCAGAATTGCGAGATAAAAAGTCTCAATTACCTTTTTTATTTTTTATTGAGTGGCGGAAACAAGCTTCCATACATTTATGATTATTATCATTGTTGAAAACAGTTTAAACCCTGATATATTTTATTTTTAAGGATTCTTTGATGAATAGAAAGTTAAAAAGAACATCATCTATTTGAAATATAATCTTCTGTAACATTATAAATGCCTTTACTGTCACTTTTGATCAATTTAATGCATCCCTGCTGAATAAAAGTATTAATTTCATTTTCCAAACCTTCAAATGCAAACATGCACAGACTGCAATAAATAATCATTTTATCAAATGAAGTCACCTTTGAATGTTGCTGATATCTGATGTGTTCGCTTGGTGTTTAGTGACATTTTCACTCAAGTGATTTTCCCTTGAGAAGGACACGCGTACAGGGCTGCAAGTTTTCGGCTGAAATCAGGCCAGAATGTCCCGTGTCCGTGACCCGTCGTGACAGGATTGCTGACCCGAACCCCAGCAGTGCTGATGCTTTCATCCTCACAGAGAAAAACAGCTTAGACACTAGCAGAGCTTAGCGCAGTGTGACACTTTAGATACCAACAGCACTTTCTGAATGAATAAGGAGCGAATGGAAAGGCAAGCAGTCCTTCTCGCATGAAACATCAATAAACTGCAGTATATGCCAGATGACGCTGACCTTGGAGGACCTTCGTGGTTTGGCCCTCTTTTGGGAGAATATTTCACGTTGAACCAATGAAGGCAAACATTTTAATGCACTGAATAAATCAAAAGCAAATCAAAGAGTTCAGGTAATAAAATCATCACAATCATTCGTCTTCTACTCAAAGCTGCACGTGTGCTGCAACATATACGTCTTTAAAGACACAATTGTTATGCTTTGATAAATGTATTAAAAACTTGAAAGGGATGTGGATAAAAAATAAAAAGCCAATTGAAATAAGAAACTAAATGAGTGGTTTATGAGCTTTTTAGATGAAGCGAGTGCAGTCTTTCTCAGGATATCAGGACGAACGTTTCTTCTTCATCGACATCAGGATTTAGAACGAACGTTTCTTCTTCATCGACATCAGGATTCAGAACGAACGTTTCTTCTTCATCGACATCAGGATTCAGAACGAACGTTTCTTCTTCATCGACATCAGGATTCAGAACGAACGTTTCTTCTTCATCGACATCAGGATTCAGAACGAACGTTTCTTCTTCATCGACATCAGGATTCAGAACGAACGTTTCTTCTTCATTGACTTCAGGATTCAGAACGAACGTTTCTTCTTCATCGACATCAGGATTCAGAACGAACGTTTCTTCTTCATCGACATCAGGATTCAGAATGAACGTTTCTTCTTCATCGACATCAGGATTCAGAACGAACGTTTCTTCTTCATCGACATCAGGATTCAGAACGAACGTTTCTTCTTCATCGACATCAGGATTCAGAACGAACGTTTCTTCTTCATCGACATCAGGATTCAGAACGAACGTTTCTTCTTCATCGACATCAGGATTCAGAATGAACGTTTCTTCTTCATCGACATCAGGATTCAGAACGAACGTTTCTTCTTCATCGACATCAGGATTCAGAACGAACGTTTCTTCTTCATCGACATCAGGATTCAGAACAAACTTTTCTTCTTCATCGACATCAGGATTCAGAACGAACGTTTCTTCTTTATCGACATCAGGATTCAGAACGAACGTTTCTTCTTCATCGACATCAGGATTCAGAACGAACGTTTCTTCTTCATCGACATCAGGATTCAGAACGAACGTTTCTTCTTCATCGACATCAGGATTCAGAACGAACGTTTCTTCTTCATCGACATCAGGATTCAGAACGAACGTTTCTTCTTCATCGACATCAGGATTCAGAACGAACGTTTCTTCTTCATCGACATCAGGATTCAGAATGAACGTTCCTTCTTCATCGACATCAGGATTCAGAACGAACGTTTCTTCTTCATCGACATCAGGATTCAGAACGAACGTTTCTTCATCGACATCAGGATTCAGAACGAACGTTTCTTCTTCATCGACATCAGGATTCAGAACGAACGTTTCTTCTTCATCGACATCAGGATTCAGAACGAACGTTTCTTCTTCATCGACATCAGGATTCAGAACGAACTTTTCTTCTTCATCGACAACAGGATTCAGAACGAACGTTTCTTCTTCATCGACATCAGGATTCAGAACGAACGTTTCTTCTTCATCGACATCAGGATTCAGAACGAACGTTTCTTCTTCATCGACATCAGGATTCAGAACGAACGTTTCTTCTTCATCGACATCAGGATTCAGAACGAACGTTTCTTCTTCATCGACATCAGGATTCAGAACGAACGTTTCTTCTTCATCGACATCAGGATTCAGAACGAACGTTTCTTCTTCATCGACATCAGGATTCAGAACGAACGTTTCTTCTTCATCGACATCAGGATTCAGAACAAACTTTTCTTCTTCATCGACATCAGGATTCAGAACGAACGTTTCTTCTTCATCGACATCAGGATTCAGAACGAACGTTTCTTCTTCATCGACGTCAGGATTGAGAACGAACGTTTCTTCTTCATCGACATCAGGATTCAGAACGAACGTTTCTTCTTCATCGACATCAGGATTCAGAACGAACGTTTCTTCTTCATCGACATCAGGATTCAGAACGAACGTTTCTTCTTCATCGACATCAGGATTCAGAACGAACGTTTCTTCTTCATCGACATCAGGATTCAGAATGAACGTTTCTTCTTCATCGACATCAGGATTCAGAACGAACGTTTCTTCTTCATCGACATCAGGATTCAGAACGAACGTTTCTTCTTCATCGACATCAGGATTCAGAACAAACTTTTCTTCTTCATCGACATCAGGATTCAGAACGAACGTTTCTTCTTTATCGACATCAGGATTCAGAACGAACGTTTCTTCTTCATCGACATCAGGATTCAGAACGAACGTTTCTTCTTCATCGACATCAGGATTCAGAACGAACGTTTCTTCTTCATCGACATCAGGATTCAGAACGAACGTTTCTTCTTCATCGACATCAGGATTCAGAACGAACGTTTCTTCTTCATCGACATCAGGATTCAGAACGAACGTTTCTTCTTCATCGACATCAGGATTCAGAATGAACGTTCCTTCTTCATCGACATCAGGATTCAGAACGAACGTTTCTTCTTCATCGACATCAGGATTCAGAACGAACGTTTCTTCATCGACATCAGGATTCAGAACGAACGTTTCTTCTTCATCGACATCAGGATTCAGAACGAACGTTTCTTCTTCATCGACATCAGGATTCAGAACGAACGTTTCTTCTTCATCGACATCAGGATTCAGAACGAACTTTTCTTCTTCATCGACAACAGGATTCAGAACGAACGTTTCTTCTTCATCGACATCAGGATTCAGAACGAACGTTTCTTCTTCATCGACATCAGGATTCAGAACGAACGTTTCTTCTTCATCGACATCAGGATTCAGAACGAACGTTTCTTCTTCATCGACATCAGGATTCAGAACGAACGTTTCTTCTTCATCGACATCAGGATTCAGAACGAACGTTTCTTCTTCATCGACATCAGGATTCAGAACGAACGTTTCTTCTTCATCGACATCAGGATTCAGAACGAACGTTTCTTCTTCATCGACATCAGGATTCAGAACAAACTTTTCTTCTTCATCGACATCAGGATTCAGAACGAACGTTTCTTCTTCATCGACATCAGGATTCAGAACGAACGTTTCTTCTTCATCGACGTCAGGATTCAGAACGAACGTTTCTTCTTCATCGACATCAGGATTCAGAACGAACGTTTCTTCTTCATCGACAT
This sequence comes from Gila orcuttii, assembly GCA_026230005.1. Classification (NCBI taxonomy): domain Eukaryota; kingdom Metazoa; phylum Chordata; class Actinopteri; order Cypriniformes; family Leuciscidae; genus Gila; species Gila orcuttii. The sequence goes on along the minus strand of JAPDVR010000015.1, from coordinate 42,382,758 downwards.
CAGGATTCAGAACGAACGTTTCTTCTTCATCGACATCAGGATTCAGAACGAACGTTTCTTCTTCATCGACATCAGGATTCAGAACGAACGTTTCTTCTTCATCGACATCAGGATTCAGAACGAACGTTTCTTCTTCATTGACTTCAGGATATCAGGACGAACACTTCTTCTTCATCGACTTCACGTGGACAGATACGGTAAACACTGCTAACTATGTTGGTGGTCCACCGTCACATGCATCTCTGCCACTGGCGATACAGGAACATGTGTTTTTCTCATCATGCAGATTAAGGTGTTTGGCTGTTTGTTATTTATTTGTTTTCAATCTCCTGCATTTGCTATCTGATATTGTTCATGTCAATTATATTATAATGCTGGATTGCAAATGAAATGCTGGGATTGAGAGAAGACTTTCAGCTGGAATACACAAAGCAGATGCTGATCTGTGACCTGGAGGATTCATTTTATTCAACTGAGCAGCGTTTTAATTAAATTATGGCATCAGAATTAAATTATGGCAGAGTTGGGCAAAATTCAGAATTTAAAAAACGGTTCTTGATTCAGATATAGAACACAATCATTTAATTAGTTGAAGATCTGCAACATAACTATGATTACATTATTCATTTTATTTTTTCTTTAATATATAAATATGAAAATTATGCCTATTTCTCTTCGTTGAAATGCAGACTGCATTTTGTCTCTGATTTTTGTCGCTTCTCTAAATACTCAGTACTTTTAAATAAATTAAGAACAGTTTTTAAGTTTGCCATACAGCACCACAATGTTTTCAGATAACTTTATAGATTTTAATATATTAAATTGAATGAAATTACAAAAACTCAAAATAATAAATCATATTAAATAAAATAAAATACCTTATTATTGTTAATGTTGAAAACTATTTTTTTCAGGATTCTTTGCTATAATTATATTATTAACTAAAAATAAAAATGATAATATAAATTTAATAATAATTTAAATATTTACAAGTGTAAATATATTAAAATATTATATTTTACATAATGTAAAATTATTAGAAATATTACATTGTGTGTGTGTGTGTGTGTGTGTGTGTGTTTTCAAATTCAAATCCATTTTGCAATCAATTTCAAGAAACATTTTGAAATCACAGTAAGTAAACCAAAAATGTAGTTTGACTCCAGGAGAAGCAATCTGTAAAATGATAGCAATTTAGCACTTGTTTTGATTCGCTTCTCTCACAGCTAGAATCATATCTAGACACTATTTCAAGAACACTTTGTAAATGTCATGGAGGCAGAGCTCCTGTTATCTCGATATTTTGGCACACATTCAATGTTGAAATCCACAGCACTTTCCTGGTTCCTCAATGCGGGCATTTGGCACACGGAGACGAGGGAGGTCACGCAATTTGAGAACAGCTGTAAAATATGTGCTGAGGATCGAGACAGAGCGTCTTCAGTTTGTCGTGATAAATGGATCTTATGTGTAGAACCCAAAACGGGTCACAGACCCCCATCTGACACCAGCTCGTTCACATGCTGCCTTAGAAAAGCACAAATATTATTGCACTAATTAGATCTTAGAGCCTCAATCAGTAGAATGTTTATTTTGGACAGACACGAATATCACAATGTCTACGGCCTTCTCGTCTCTGATAACACATCCTGCCTTAAATGGAGACCTGAACACAGTTTAAAAGTCATTAGAAAAGTTCAAGCTGCCAAAAACACAATCTGTGAGATAACAGCAAGAAACCTCCCATACGGCACGACTTTGAAAAACAGCAACTCATCACTAAAGACGTCAGAGCTGAAAGAAGATCTGAACGGTTCACAATATGGGAATAATTAAGAAACTCCTCACATTCTGAGGGTTGTTGGTTTTTCCTGCACAATTTAAAGTTCAGCCAAAAATGAAAAGTGTTATCATTTACTCACCTTCATGTTCTTTCACACCCGTATGACACTATTTCATGTGCTTTCTGGACACTGTCTGCTTGCACTGTACGGAAAAGAAAACATTCTGCTGAACATTATTCTAGTGTTTGTTAAAGTCATGCGGGTTTAGAAAGACATGAGGGTGAGTAAATGATGACACAATCTAAATTTGGAGGTGAACAAACCCTTTAATTGGCTCTTTGAGCAGGATCATTTGTGTCTGTGTACTTGTCCACATTAATCCTGAAAAACACATCTTTTTCTCTACATTTTCCCAGAGTTTTCCCTGGTGGATAAACTTGAAAACTCATGTGGCGTGTGTTGATATCTATGGTTGTACCGGCTTTGTTTGCGCCTCATCGTCACGTTCATCGTCTTTGTTAAAGATAAATGTTACATGTCACAATATTCATATTACATTCCTGTGAAGTACTAGACTATGGAATGGCGATTTTGAGTATGACTAAGAAGCAACAATGAGTGCTAAAGTATGTTATATTAATAAATACTAATGAGTTCAATATTTTTTTCAGGAAATTAAAGATTAATATTAGAAAAAATATAAAATAAATCTTATATATGTACAGTATACACACACACACACATATATATATATATAATTTTTTTTTTTGAGGTTTAAATATAGCCTACATAATGTTTAAATTATATATGACGCCATAAAACAAATACTTAAAATATACTGCTCTCTCTCTCAATTCAATTCAATTCAAATTAGCTTTATTGGCATGAATGTGTAAAATAGCACAATATTGCCAAAGCAATAGACATACAAACATATATGTAGATAAATAAAAGTAAACAATAAAAAATAAAAAATAAATAATAATTAAAAAATAAGTATCAAATGTAAAAAAAACAATTACTAAAATATCAAACAATCAAAATAATAAATATTTGAAAATGTGTACAATTATTTATCCATCTGAGGTTCCACTGAGGTTCTCTCTCTCTCTCTCTCTCTCTCTCTCTCTCTCTCTCTCTCTATATATATATATATATATATATATATATATTAGTGAGTGATGGAATTTTATGCTAATAAAATGATCACAGTACGAGTATATTATGCATAGTATCATAGTCTCTCTGTATCTCAGTGAGCTTTTCTGCATTTGCATTAAAGTGACTGAAGTTTTTCAGATGTTTCAGTGTGGACGAGCACTGTTTGTAGTTTTGAGAACACTTCTTATTTGTGTTTGTAGTTCTAATTGAATCCCATGACTTGTGGGAAATATGATCTATTAGATTGTGCATGGATCTCCACTTTAAATTTCCACCTGAAATAATAAAGCATCCGGTTCTCCCGGCTCTACTGTCGTGCGGCTTGCGTCCGGTTAGACTCCGCGTCAGTGAAGCTCTCAGCATCCGTTCACACACCAGCGTAATGAGACGACTGGAGCCTGTAATCACGACTGATGTGTTCAGATGAGAGCGTCGGGTTGAACTCATCAATATCCTGGAGAATTTCCTATCGGGTTCCTCAGAGTCGAGCATCGGGTTTCAACTGAAATCTAGTTTATGTGTCCAGAGAGGACATGAAATGCTCGAAATATGACCCACATTTATCACAAAGAAGAATTTAAGGAAATTAAGAAAGAGCTATGTGCAATGTTCAGGCTTCTTGGGCAAATGTAGGATATCCGATCCCCTGACATCCATAAGAGATGAGGAGATGTTTGGGAGAGTCCAGGGTACGGGACGCCTGCACATCATCATCATGGAGATTTCACTCAGGAGAACCAAGAAAACTCGTATCTGGTGACCAAATGAAGACTGATAGCTGTGTGTAAGTCAGAATTCATCAACATAATTTCATTTATTTCCATTTCCTCCACCCATGTGGTTTTTTTTTCGTGAACACATGTGATGTGTTTGTACTGTCATTACGAAGTAGAAACCATATCGGCTTTAAGCACCGGTCCGCTGCTCATGGCATTCGAGAGGGAAAAACACATGACAAATGAAATGTGATTCCTCACTGGACTGTAGAGATAAGAAAAGCCAATAAGAGCCCGAGCTCCTGAAAGGCCCCCAGTGACATGTGCGGTACAGAGGATTTGGTTGGTGGAGTTTGTGATTGACATCAACTATTCGGCCCCCGGGAAGAAAGAGCCGAGTATAAAGATATCGTGTTTAGCCTTCAGCGGCCACAATATCCACCTCAACGAGAGCATCTGATCAGGTGTCACCCGTGAGGAGAACACAGTGCTATACTCTCACGGCAGATGATAACCATGTGCATTGGTATTAACATCAGCTGTGCATCATTCAGAATCAAACTGAGAATGCTTTTTAAATTCCAATTAAAGTCCTGCAGTTAAATAGCCTGACGTCGTCATACGCAGATTCTAGTCAGATTAAGGAAAGAAAACGCCCTGCTCTCAATTGACACTTCGCAGGGAGTTTGATTGACAGGTAATCTGACCAATTATAATCCGCCATCCGCCGAATCCGCCATTTTTGTCCGACAAAGCAGTCAGGAGATTTAGTATTCCTTCTTATGTTAATTCATGTTTATTTGATGCTATAAATTAACTAGAAGGAAGAGATGATCGGTTCACGAGCAGCTTTAAATGAGGCGCTACAGCGTTCTGTCAGACACATTAAAGAGCCACAAAACGGTATTTATTGTTTAAATATCTTTAAAAAATTACCAAATTTTTAAGTTGAGACTTTGTTTCATATCAAAAGTAACCTGGTCTGTCCTATCTGTCAGCACGTTGTCAGTGTACTCTGCTCCGCGATGTATTTTTCACTGCGTGAGAACATGGTGTGCGGCGTGAGAGCAGCGTAGCTTGTCGGACATAGCAACAGTAACTAAAGGGGGCGGGTCTTTGCGAATGGTCAATTGGATCGACAAATGCCATAATTGCAATACAAAATTTGAATGCAAGTAGTAGAAAAGCAAAGTTTTTCAAGGCAAACCTTACATGTTGACAAGACTTAATCTGAAAGTTTAAAGTTTAAAACATGGACCGATGGATGGATGGATGGACTGATTAAAGGATGGATGGATGGATGGATGGATGGACTGATTAAAGGATGGATGGATGGATGGAAGAAAGAAAGGATGGATGGATGGATGAAACCTGGTAATACCACCATTAAAATAATAAACATGTATACCAGACAGACACTGATTTAAAATTAAAATAAATAAATGGATGGATGTATGGATGGAAGAAAGGATGGATGGATGGAAGAAAGGATAGATGGATGGATTAAAGGATGGATGGATGGAAGGATGTATGGAAGAAAGGATGGATGGATGGAAGAAAGGATGATTGGATGGATGATGGAAGAAAGGATGGATGGATGGAAGAAAGGATAGATGGATGGAAGAAAGGATAGATGGATGGATGATGGAAGAAAGGATGGATGGATGGAAGAAAGGATAGATGGATGGATTAAAGGATGGATGGATGGAAGGATGGATGGAAGAAAGGATAGATGGATGGATGGATGGATGGATGGAAGAAAGGATGGATGGATGATGGAAGAAAGGATGGATGGATGGAAGAAAGGATGGATGGATGGAAGAAAGGATGGATGGATGGATGGAAGGAAGGATAGATGATGGATGGATGGATGGAAGAAAGGATGGATGGATGGAAGGATGGATGGAAGAAAGGATGGATGGATGGATGGAAGAAAGGATAGATGGATGGATGAATGGATGGATGGATGGATGGAAGAAAGGATGGGTGGATGATGGAAGAAAGGATGGATGGATGGAAGAAAGGATGGATGGATGGATGTACAGATTAAAGTTTGTATGGATGGACGGACAGATGTATGTATGGATGGAAGAAAGGATGGATGGACAGATTAAAGGATGAATGGATGGATGGACAGATTAAAGGATAGATGGACGGGTGAAAGGATGGATCTCACCAACCCAAAAAATATATATATACGTTTGGCAGAAGCTTTTATCCAAAGTGACCCACAGTGCATTAAAACTATAAAGTCTACATTATTAACTGGGAATTGTGACTTTTGCTGTTTCTTGCATCATGTTTCAACAGTTAAAGCGCAGCATTCCAAAATGCCATGATACTACCACTGTACAAAGCCAAACAACATGGCATTTCAGGACTACAAAAACAAGGTTTCTCTCAGATTTCTCACGACGTCCTCAACTGAGCACTGAGAACATTCAGCAACACACGATGAAAATCATTTGAATTCTCGGGTTTCACTAATGGCTTCCCAGCGGATCCGGGACTGAAACTCAGGACAGAGAACAGAGACACTGCTGAGAAACGGTTTGGACGTTTCTGATAGCTCTATCGAACACACACTTCTAAAATCACTTTTTTTTGGAAACACTTTTGCCAGTTTCTCTAACCCGAGTCCAACTCAAGCGTCAGTCTGCTGGGAATGACTGTCATTTTCTCTCAACAAAATGGGATTTGGCCGTGCGGCTGCACAGATCCGTCTCACTGAGGAACTTTAATGTTACACCGCGACTCTCCACTCGAAATGTCACAGAAATCATCATCAACAATCATCTGCAGAGAGAGAGGGAGAGAGAGAGAGAGAGAGAGAGAGAGAGAGAGAGAGAGAGAGGGACTTTTTATACAAAATTTTAAATACTTTGCCCTAACTTCATAAAATTAAACAACAAAACACAATTTCAACATTTATTAGGTGAAAAGAGATTGTATCATACTAGCAGCCAGTGTTTTTTTTACACTGTTAATTTTTACAATTAATTTAATTTGTACATTTAGATTTAAATATGTTATAATATTTTACTATTTTGATGTCTTTATAATTATTCTATGTATTCCAATCTTTGGCAATATGTATGCCAATAATGCAATTTTGAATTGAATTGAATTGAAAGAGAGAGAGAGGAGAGAGAGGGAGAGAGAGAGAGAGAGAGGGAGAGAGAGAGAGAGAGAGAGAGAGAGAGGGAGAGAGAGAGAGAGAGGAGAGAGACGAGAGAGAGAGAGAGAGAGAGAGGAGAGAGAGAGAGAGAGAGAGAGAGGGAGAGGAGAGAGAGAGAGAGAGAGAGAGAGGAGAGAGAGAGAGAGAGAGAGAGAGAGAGAGGAGAGAGAGAGAGGAGAGAGAGAGAGGAGAGAGAGAGAGAGAGGAGAGAGAGGAGAGAGAGAGAGAGAGAGAGGAGAGAGAGGAGAGAGAGGAGAGAGAGAGAAGAGAGAGAGAGAGAGAGAGAGAGAGAGAGAGAGAGAGAGAGAGAGAGAGAGAGAGAGAGAGAGAGTCTGAAACTGACCTGGCCAAATTCCAATATCTCCATCCAAATCCCTAATCTTTATAATGTCATATATTTCAGTAGAAAACAAGTGTCAGAGAAAGCGGCATCACTCATGTGGACGGCCAGCAACTCTCCCATTAACCCCAGTCCTTCACTCCAGTCCTTCCAGACCAGCTCTGCGTCAGCACACGGGTAAGTACACAATTTCAATTGGCCTGGCAGAGCACAGACGCGTCTCCATTTTACCTCGCTGAAATTGGCCTCTTTCTGACAGATGTGTGTGTGTGTGTGTGTGTGTGTGTGTGTGTGTGTGTGTGTGTGTGTGTGTGTGTGTGTGTGTGTGTGTGTGTGTGTGTGTGTGTGTGTGTGTGTGAGAGCAAGAACAGGAATCATTTCGCAGCGCAGAGTAACTTAACTTTCCGTGTAATGTTTTTCCTCAGGAGTGAGAAAATGCTTTTTCATGCGATTCCCTTTAGATATGAGTCAAATAACAGATACAAGAGG